>JAKOGI010000123.1:995000-1005000 GCA_029747015.1 Carnegiea gigantea | reverse complement strand
AAATGCTTCATCACACCTGAAGTGCCAGAGTACCTAATACATATATAGAAAGTAACACGTGTGATGTTAGATGTATATAAGTTGTATAGAATTAGAAAATCTAATTTAATGTTACATGTTATGTATACCATCCTTCAAAGTCGTCTGTTTCTTCAATATCTGGGTTTATCAGCAATCTACTAACGGGCAAAGTCGAAACTGATACTCCTACAATTATATTGCAACAATGAAAACATATTACTCAAATATACACACAGAATATTGGAAATTAGTGAGTTATGTGGACGTAAAGTAACCCTCATAATGTCTAAGGTGCACTCTCGATGCGAGAAGTATATTCTCCTCATTCAAATGCTGCTGTATATAGGTTCCCTCAACTTCCGCAAAATCTCCCCATAAAGTCAGTCGCAGTGGATGCATCCTGCACAAATGTGTCATATATACTAATCTTTACATGATTGAAATATAACAATCCATATGAATAAATCCTTATCTGAAAATAATACATACTGCATGTCACACAGTAATAATTCCCGCCGTGCAGTGCCTCTATCTCTAGTCCTCTCCAAATGATATATAGCTACTACCATCCCTATGATGTCTATAGAACAACAGAGAATGAGAACACTGTAAAGAATACATAAGAAATGCATGCATAAATGTAGATAACAAACTTGACTTTGTGAACAATACATACCAACAACGTTATCAGGTGTCCGAATACGTCGAGGGATATCGATGAATGATAGGAAAGGAGGTCGATGTTGACATTCTTCAATGACATCAAGAAGTGTTGTTCGCGGCGTGAAGACCAATTTGTAAAGGTTGGTCACCACATTTCGTTCGTCATCCGTAGCAGCATCAACCGAGAGTCCGGATATGTGATAAACTTTGCCAACACTGAGTTTGGACCTCCATCGACTAATATCGGCATCCCCTTCTATGATGCCGAATATCTCATCACACTATAAAATAATAAAATGCATATGTAAGCATTATACATGTATACGATGATGACTTTATTGAACACACTAATCGAATACCTGGTAGTCCATGAATATAACTTTCCATACTGTCCCTCGCCCATAGACTCGGATGGACAATGCTCATATGAGCCGAGCTGTCAATGTTACAGATCTATTGCACGGGTTGATGGCGCATATAGACATAAATGTAGGTGCTGAAGATGCCATGTCTGTAATCTTAAAGAAATTAGAAGTATATAGTACGATATGGTAATCAAAAAATGCCCACAAAGTATTTATCCAGTGAGGCATATTACTATACATAACACCAGAATGATATGATTGAAAATATGATAATCAAATAGTCAGAATGTAATAGGCAAAACGAATAAACTATACGATATAATTAGAAGCTACAAATTGTTCAATACATCCCTATAGACAACATTTTTTGTAACGTCTACTGGAGATCCCCTCTTATTACAGATCAATACTTTTAATCCAGATGGCGATGAAACACGTGACAGTGCAACATAAAGTTGACCATAGCTAAACACGGGCCTTGGAAGGTATACACCAACTCTATGTAAAGTTTGCCCCTGACTTTTGTTGATTGTCATTACAAACGCCAATTTTAGAGGGAACTGCCTTCTTCTAATTTGTAGATCTGGAAGATTCGATGGTGTTAAATCGATTCTGGGTATTAGAACAGTCTCTCCAACTTTTGAGCCAGTTATTACTTTGCCCTCAATCACTCTATCACCCAGCTTACTGACAATTAATCGAGTACCATTGCACAACCCTATTGACTGATTCAAATTTCTCAATAATATAACTGGCGCACCGACTTTAAGCTCTAAACAATGATTTGGCAACCCAGAGATTTTTAGGGAATGCAATAATTCAGGGGGTTCCATATCAATAAAAGGACCACAATCGTTGGTGTTTGCAAGAGTGTCACAACTCAAATAGCTTTTCACCTCTCCAGGAAGCATGGATAACATGATTGTGTTTATTTCATCGACATCATCATTCGTTGGTGCAAGAATCCCTCGTTCACGAAGATATGACTAATCTTCATAGTTAGCATCGAAATCATGATAAATTGATGCGATCAAATTATGCAGACCGTTGTTTTCATTCCGTATTAGGAATTCTTCCGGTATCTTAATCCAGTTAGGCTCTCCGTCATCTGAAATAGCAACTCCTTGCACTTGACCATTTCCAACTTCTAATATCCATCGACCAAATTCTTCGACATTGGGCACGGTCTCGTCAGGTTCATCAATTCGTTGTAGCCGCATGTTTATACGCAAGTGCAGGACACTGCATTCATTCCAGAATGTTGCTCGATGGATTGTAGCTGTAATGATTGATTCACGACTTCCGTGTATAATCACAGGAAGTATCTGTCTGAACTCTCCCCCAAGAAGGACCAGTTTCTCGCCAAAAGCATTCTGATTATCATATATGTCCTGGAGGTGACGATGAACGGCTTCAAACGCTAAGCGATTCATCATTAGTGTTTCATCTCATACAATCAACCTTGTCTCACGGATGAGATCCGCACGTTCAGATCTCTTATCAAAGTAACAAACGGATGTCTCATCAGGTTGTAAGGGTATTTTAAATACCGAGTGGGCTGTTTTCCCTCCGGGTAGTAGTAATGAAGCAATTCCCGACGATGCCACGGCAAGAACAATGTGCTTTTCAGATTGGAACTTGGATATCAAGGTATTCCATAGATATGTCTTTCCCGTACCTCCACTACCGTATATGAAAAACAACCCTCCTTCACCTCTATTATGAGTATCGAGTACTGATCTGTACACATGATACTGATTTGATTTCAACCCCCTTACCAAACTTTTGAATCTTGATATTTCCATACTTGTATCATAATCAAGTTCGTCAATAATAAGCCGATTAGTTGCATAAACTGCGGCTTCAATGGAAGGGAGTGGCATTGGAGGGAAATTACGTAGGGATCGTTCGTTTCTGTTCAAGATACGTTCAATCTCAAGTAGTCCAAGATTCTGGATCTCGGTACATGGTAAATCCATATCCGGCATTCTTGTCTGGCGTCGTGTGGTTTGTAACAGGTCATCTGTTATATGAACCCAATGCGTGTCCCACAACTTTACCGGGTCAGCAATCTCAGAGAACATCAACATGGAGCAAAACATATTTCGTAATTGCACACCTGAAGCCCAGGTTGATGCTTCAGTCAAGGCAGCATGCCATTCACCATCATCATCAAGCAAACCCAATGCCATGCATGCTGACTTAAATGTTGGATGTAGGACACCACGTACGGTACGAATATCCTTATAAGAAGTTGCTCCACATATCTTTGTAAGAAGTAATCTCAAATAATATCGTTCACCACAATTTGGATGTGCAAACGGAAGGCGACCAACTGAATAACCTTTTTGACGGACTGTCCACCTTTTAGAAGAATGATTCCATACCCATTGAGCGGGGAAGTTCAGATACGTAGTCTGTCGAGTGTGTGGATGCTTCTTATTTGCATCAAACCACATTGTTAACATTGTTTTATGCGCTGCTGGTTCGTTGGCAATTCTAATGAGGTCATCATCATCACTGAACACGACGAATTGTTCTCCTGGCAAATGGTATTGAAGCTTTTGCACAGAAGGGTATTGATGCTGCAAGCTGAACTCAAAAATGCGCCAGCATGACTCAACGGCAGATATGTATCGACAATCCAAATATTCCCAGATTTCATTCCCTTCTCTACATGGCCGAGATTGCTCATTGTCACGATGTGTCATATCACCTTCAATGACAATAGTAGCACGATCATGTCCCTTATATACATACTTATACAGGTACTTGATCACACTACGGACAGCTACGCGCTCGACATTTATGTGAGCATTATATTTTACGCATAACTCTCTATTGTATGGGACCACCCATTGGTTATCAACCTCTCGTCGATTCACAACCACTTGTTGGAGAGTGCGCCGCCGACGGTATTCAGCGAATCCATGCTCATCAAATGTGGTTTGAGTACAAAATCTTTTTGGGTAATATTTTGAACATGTTTCGTCTACCAAACATGATACACATGGGCCATGTATCATGAATCGTGTGACAGTATCATATGCTAGAGGGTCTATAGATTGATCAGGAATTTCTGCACTAATGAGCCTATCAACATCTTCTGGGCATGTGGGCTTATCTTCTGGTGCCACTGTTAAGAGAATATGAGCATGGAGAAGGCCACGCTTCTGAAATTCAACAACATATACTTCTGTAAAACAGAAAGTGAAGGTAATTAGTGCAATGAATGCATTTATAAGGTAAAATACAGTGTTCGACAATGCCAGGAACTCACCAGCAATGACTGTCCCGAAGATTTTTTTTGTTTTAAAATCATCGAGTAGTTGTCGTAACTTAATTTTGAACACCCTAGCTAGTAGATCGGGTTTGTCCTCTGACCGTTGACCAGGTAATAGCTCATTAGTGATTTCAGACCAACTTGGATTACATGTGAAAGTGACAAAGAAATCAGGAGGCCCCAGCGCGCGACAAATTGCAATTGCATCCTGATAATGTTGCATCATATAACGGGGCCCTCCCGTGAAAGATGATGGTAGAATATATCTCCTCCCAATTGATTCTGCATTAACGTCACCTGCGTTAAGTGCATCTTGAATGCCACTGTACAATTCTGTTCGTAAGTGACCTTGGTGGTTTTCGAACCATGTTAGCCTATATTGCTCAATGGCAGCCCATACATCTACGTAGAATTGTTGGCCCAATCGACAACTTTGCTTAATAACCATGGATTCACCTAGTCGGTCCTGGATGCGAAATGCATAAAATTCCCTCATTGATACCGTTGACCTCGAGGTACTGGCATTAGCCATTCGTGGGATGTCTGCACTCCAGCCATCAGTGCAATACGGAAACAAAAGAGGATAGTGTAAAGGCTTGTAGGACGGGTGATGCTCATCTATCCTCTGCAGGGTTCCATCCCTTGTTTGGAGCATGACATCTCGTGGTCCAAAGTGCTCAGTTCCATCCCCAACTATTAGTCCCGCAACTTTTTCTGCAGTTGGTCTAATATATTGTCGGCCTTCTCTGACCTAGATTATTCGAATTCGTAAATCAGGAACCTCGCCATGGTCACGTAACATGTCTCTAGCTCTTCTGAACACAGCAACATAAGGATTAACCGAATCCAACATTTGTTGCAACCCTTCTACAATGTCAAATCTAATGGCAGAACGACCAGATGCCCTAAGTGCAGTCACTCGGTTTGACACTTCATTGCTAGTGTCATAAATGTACAACTGTGCAAATGCTGGATGTAATCCAGATCGAGGGAGCAAGGACCCAATTTTGTGGTGGTTACTACCATTTATCCGAAAAACATATGGGCTTCTACCATCATTGACACTGTTATCAATCCTCCCCCCCATGGAAGTAAATGAGAACATGGAGTTATACACTCTAATATTGTCAAGGAAATGTCGGTTTGACAATAACGATTCAAGGAATTGAGGTGTTGGTGGAAGTGACGGCAGACTAACTTGGCCATTGTGACAGCACAAATTGAATCTGGGATTTGTAATGGGACCATTTCTAACCCTTTCCTCAATCCACATGATAGCTCTGCAATTTGGACATGTAGCCGTTTGCATTCCAAAGTCCCATCGATTTGAGAATGACTGTCTCAGACAGGGACGTGTCCGTTCTACAATTGTATTAGCAGAGTCAGTATGTAACTTTTGTGGGGTTGAGATATATAAACGTAAGATAGTTTCATGAGATTACCCGTTATGGTGGATGAGACAGTTACGTGCTCTGTAGGCATAGGTCTTACAGAATGAGCAATGTTGAATCGGAGAGGTCCATCATGATCACCTCGTTCATCTGATGTTAGGAATAAATCTTTATATAGTGAGAATGAAGTAATAAGTGTATGGTAATGATTAGCGTCTCAGGAAGAGGACGATATTAGATGAGTCAGAGCCAACATTACCAAGGGTATCCATGTTATGAATTGAGACGGGATTTTGTTGATGACCCGGCTATTCAAGATGCGTGGATTCCATGTGTTCCAAACGCATCAACATCGACCTCACTTGACGCGCCTCCCTTGCAAGCAAGCGACTACGGCGCGCTACCACGTCATACCGTTCAATATGCCGACGCTTGAACAATAATCGCCACCTAGCGTTCAATCTCGCATTTTTTTGTTGCAATTTTCGTCGAAATGACGATGATGGATCCATTCTTTTTTTAGGAAACCATGCCAACACATATGTAAGTCCTTCCTTCATTTCTTTGCATGAGAAAGAAAAATATATATATATATATATATATATAATATATTATATATATATATATATATATATATATATATATATATATAATATAATAATGTAGTAAGTATATGCAAGTATATATGGTGTACGTATATATATATATATATATATATATATATATATATATATATTATATATATATATATAGATATGTATAATATGTATGTATTAATGTATATGCAATATATATGTGTACATATATATATATATATATATATATATATATATATATATATATATTATATTTTAGTATATATACCATGTAGATATATGATATATATATATATATTATATAATATTATATATATATATAATATTTATATATATATATAATATATATAATATATATATATATATATATATATGTAAGTATATATGTGTACAACATGCATATTATGTATATAATATATATTATATATATATAAATATATATATATATATTATATACGCATAGATTATATATATATATATATATATATAGATTATGATATAATATTGATATATATATATATATATAAGATATATATTATATATATATATATATATAATATACTATATATAATATATAGATATATATATATAATATATAGATATATATATATATATATATATATATATATATAAGTATATACGATAATACATATATATATATATAATATATATATATATAATATATACTATATATAATATATATATAATATATAATATATATATATATATATAGATATATAATAATATATATAATATATATATATAATATATATATATATATATATATATATATATATGTATCATATGTATTATTGTATGTATGTATGTATGTATTGTATATATATATATATATAAGATTTATATATATTCTATATAATATATATATACATATATACATACCATTATATATACATATATAATATATACATATATATATAATATATATATCTATATTATTTATATATAGATAGATATATATATATATATATATATTATATATAGATGATATATAGTATTATATTATAATATAATATTTATCAGACATACATACATACATGAATATAGATATAATATATTTATATATATATATATTATAATATATGTAGATATATATAGATATATATATATATATATATATATATTAATATATAGGATATATATATGTAGTATACATGTATTAGATAATATTTATAATATATATATGTATATATATATATAAATATATATATTATATTACACATATATGTATAATATATATGTGGAATATGTACATATATATATATATATATATATATATATATATATATCTTACACATTATAAAGATAGCCATATATATATATATATATATAGTATATATATATTGTGTGTGTGTACATACATGCATATATATATATATATATATATATATATATATATATACACATTATAAAGATTTAGCCGATTGCCTTCACAAACCCTACCTATATAATGAATCACACACGGCAGCCCTAGCCATTTCATTCGAACACCCCACATCTCCTCATCGGTTCGGACACACTCCTCTCTCGACGTTATCTTGATTTGGGTCAATCTTATGGGCACCTTATCTCACTTCCGCCCGCTCCGTTTCTCTGTCATCACCTGGCATGATTTTGTCTGGGGTGTAGGTATGGATTCCGTGCTACCCAATGATGAAAACCGCCGTCTGAACCACCGGTGTACACCCGTCTGAAAACAACACCGCCACCAAGCTGTAGATCGGCGGACGGTGAGTTTAGCGGTACCATCCACGCTGCCAACGCGCCACCCGGGCGCCGCCGTGTGGGTGGACGCACCGCCGTGTGGGTGTTGCGTGTGGATTTTTCAGCATTATTTATGCAAATCGGTGTTCTATGAAGGCGATGGAGGAAGAAGGAAGTCGGAAGACTCCTTCGTCGGCAGCGCGTGATGTTCACGCGCCACCCCTCAGTGCTAGATCTGATGGGTTTGGTGTTTTTTGTCACTGTAGTCGACAGTTTAGAACGTTCCCCCATTTTATTTGTTGAATGTTTTTTAGATTGGCAGCTTTCAGCATGTTATGTTGAGGGATGTATGTGTAATTTCTGATCTAGGGCGTTTACGGGTTGTCATGTACGATTTTGGGGTTGTGTTGCGAGTTTCGGGGTGTGGGTAAGTTTTGTAGGTTATTTTTAGTTATTAGGTCAAATTCCGGACATGTTTGGGAGGCAAAATGGGTCTATCGCTCGCTGTCTAGGCCGTGAATCTGATTCTCATTTGGAATGGGCAGGCTTGTGCTGGTGCTCTTACTTCGGGTACCCTTCTCTCTCTGTTTTCGCCCGAAAAACGCAAGTTTGGTATTTTAGTAACCTTGATTGTCTTGTCTGTTTGTTATTGATTTTTTTTTGGTAGGTTGGGATGGATGGGAATTATACAAAGTTCTTCAACTGGGTAAGTGAAATTCCTCTGCATCATTTATGTTTGTTGATTTGATATTAACTGTGCATTATTTCAGGGAATTCCGTATGGAATTGTTGAGAACATTCTGTGTGCTTGAATGTTTGATCCTGTGTTGTCAAATCTATTAGATAGCAATATTAATTGGTGAGTAGGATGGAAAATTTTGCAAGTTGATCTTCATCTAAAAACCGTTATTATTAGTGTAGTTTTAATAGGTTACAGTTGGAGGTACATAGTTTCAAAAGTTTATTCCCTTTCGTAGCCATCCAGGTCAACGTTCAGAATGTCTAATGATGGTTTGTTGTTGAATTTGCATTGTGGTTTTGTATAAACTTCATAATATTGTAGGTTATATATGTATATAAGTTTGTTAAGCATTTTGTGGCTGAAAGTATGTTGATTTGATATTAACTTTGCATTATTATGGGGAATTTCGTATGTAATTGACAAAAACATTCTGTGTACTTGAATGTTTGATCTTGTGTTGTCAACTTTGCATGGGAAATTTGAGAAATATTCATCTAAAAAGCTTTATTATTAGTGTAGTTTTAATAGATTACAATTGGAGTTACATAGTTTCAAAAGTTTATCACTTTTGGTAGCCATTCAAGTCCACTTTCAGAATGTGTAACTATGGTTTATTGTTGAATTTGATTTGTGGTTTTCGTGTTAACTTCATAATATTATAGGTAATATATATATATATATATATATATAAAAGTTTGTGTAGCATTCTGTGGCTGAAAGTATGTTGATATATATATATATATATAAGTTTGTGTAGCATTCTGTGGCTGAAAGTATGTTGATTTGATATTAACTTTGCATTATTATGGGGAATTCCATGTGTAATTGATGAAAACATTCTGTGTACTTGAATGTGTGATCTTGTGTTGTCAAATTTGTTAGATAGCAATATTAATTGGTGAGTAGCAACAAAAATTTGTTTTTTGAGTGTATATTTTGACATCCATCGCTGTATTGATTGCTGTTATTAAACTCATCTGCTCGTCCTATTTTAGTATGTGAAATTCCTGTGTATCATTTGTGTTGATTTGATATTAACTTTGCGTTACTATAGGGAATTCTGTATGCAGTTTTTAAAAACATTCTATGTGCTTGAATGTATGCTCTGGTGTTGTCAAATCTGTTGGATAGCAACATTAATTGGTCAACTGTGTGGAAAATTTTCAATTCATGTTAATAATCTTTGTCTTAAAAGGTTAAACATTTTATTGTAACTA
>JAKOGI010000123.1:867500-990000 GCA_029747015.1 Carnegiea gigantea | reverse complement strand
AACTTTCCTTCCTACTCACCAATTAATATTGCTATCTAATAGATTTGACAACACATGATCAAACATTCAAGCACGCAGAATGTTCTCAACAATTCCATACGGAATTCTCCGAAATAATGCACAGTTAATATCAAATCAACAAACATAAATGATGCAGAGGAGTTTCACTTACCCAGTTGAAGAACTTTGTATAATTCCCATCCATCCCAACCTACCAAAAAAAATCAATAACAAACAGACAAGACAATCAAGGTTACTAAAATACCAAACTTGCGTTTTTCGGGCGAAAACAGAGAGAGAAGGGTACCCGAAGTAAGAGCACCAGCACAAGCCTGCCCATTCCAAATGAGAATTAGATTCACGGCCTAGACAGCGAGCGATAGACCCATTTTGCCTCCCAAACATGTCCGGAATTTGACCTAATAACTAAAAATAACCTACAAAACTTACCCACACCCCGAAACTCGCAACACAACCCCAAAATCGTACATGACAACCCGTAAACGCCCTAGATCGGAAATTACACATACATCCCTCAACATAACATGCTGAAAGCTGCCAATCTAAAAAAACATTCAACAAATAAAATGGGGGACGTTCTAAACTGTCGACTACAGTGACAAAAAACACCAAACCCATCAGATCTAGCACTGAGGGGTGGCGCGTGAACATCACGCGCCGCCGACGAAGGAGTCTTCCGACTTCCTTCTTCCTCCATCGCCCTCATAGAACACCGATTTGCATAAATAATGCTGAAAAATCCACACGCAACACCCACACGGCGGCGCGTCCATCCACGCGCCTCCTCCCGGGTGGCGCGTTGGCAGCGTGGATGGTACCGCTAAACTCACCATCCGCCGATCTACAGCTTGGTAGCGGTGTTGTTTTCAGACGGGTGTACACCGGTGGTTCAGACGGCGGTTTTCATCATTGGGTAGCACGAAATCCATACCTACACCCCAGACAAAATCATGCCAGGTGATGACAGAGAAACGGAGCGGGCGGAAGTGAGATAAGGTGCCCATAAGATTGACCCAAATCAAGATAATGTCGAGAGAGGAGTGTGTCCGATCCGATGAGGAGATGTGGGGTGTCCGAATGAAATGGCTAGGGCTGCCGTGTGTGATTCATTATATAGGTAGGGTTTGTGAAGGCAATCGGCTAAATACCTTCAAAAGCCCAAAAGCCCATCGATTGAAAGGCCCCATTGGGTAACCAAAAAAAAACCCCAACACTCAGACATCACTCACACACACACACACACACACACACACACACACACATATATATATATATATATATACACACATACGTACATCTAAAAAATAAATTATACATACACACACACATATATACATACATATATATATATATATATATATAAATATATATATATAAATATAATTATATAAATATATATATAAATATATATTTATATATTTATATGCATATATGCCTGTATATATATATATATAATATATATATATATATATATATATATATATATATGTATGTATTTATATACATATATATATATATAGATATATATATATATATACATATATATATATATATATATATATATATATATATATAAAATACATACATACATACATATATATATTATACATACATACGTATATATATATATATATACACACACACACACACATACCTCTATATTTATATGCTTTTATATATATGTTCTAAATCCAATTATGATTATTCTTTTTGTTGTTATTACAGCCTGGAGAAGAATCGATGTACCATTGCCCTTGCTCAACTCCCATACCATTTGTCTTAATTCATTCTTATTTTCTTTATAATTTACACTTGAACATGTGCTCTATCCAATTAAACACTTTGTATTGTTGGGGGTTTTGTTTCAGTCTGGGTCCCTCCTATTGCTCTTATTGTGCCAGTCAATTGGGAGGAAGAGGTCTACTACATACGACGTACTAATATTAGGTATACCAGGTATATAGTGTGTATATATAAACTTCTCTTCTATTATTGTTAATCAAATTATCACTAAATCTTGATTTTTGGTTTAGGTACAAGAGACAAAGGTGGATTCTTCATCACAGGCATCATAACTTAACTTATCATCATCCAATTTAGTGTACTTTGTATCGAGTTCACTACCTAATGTGTCAATCATCCTTATACAGACTTATTCTACAATGATATAGTTTTCAATTATTAATCATATTTTTTATGCATGCAGTTGCTGTATATTTAATTTTTTTGTTGGATTTTTCCCTTCTCTTTACTTATTTATAGTATTAATTATTTTTACACTAACCATCCATTTATTTTTTTGATAACATGGCTATGAATTATCTATTTAAATACGTTCCGTGCTTTTGCACGGGCCCATACTAGTATGATATAAATCTCTCTATTTGTCTGCCTTCATCTACAATACTCCATCCATAATGCTCCTCACATATGACCGAATCACTGAACTTATTTCTCAATTGACACTCATAATTCTAAACTTTCCCAAAAAAAGAAAACCTTTGAATTATAGAATTGACCAATTTTAGGTTATAAAACGAGCTGGTTCTCGTCGCCGGTATTTGCATGCTTTTTTGGCCATTGATGTTAAGAGCAGGAGGGAGAGTGTGAATTTGTGTTATCTGCAAACCGTTTACATGTTGCTCTTTGCTTCCACTTCAAATGCAGATCCCGATTTCACCTGAGTAAAAGAATGAAGAATGAAGAAGATATCTAGATCTCAATTTAAGTCGATTCCGAAACCCCAATTAAGTCGCTTGGCGCGTATGGGATGAGGACCAGCAAATGGAGGAAGAGTGAAGACGTGACAAGGCACGACAAATGAAAACGTGAGAAGTACGGGAGGTAGAGAGGTAAAGTCACAAAAGAATTAAGGGTGTGCTAGGGATTTCACATGGGGGAAATTGGGAAGATGGTATTGGGCCTTTTTAATTAATTTTTATGTCACTTTTGTTTCATATTTTTATTTCACATTTAAAAAACGAATGCTTTTAATTATAGAACATGGTACTAAAGTTATTTTACAATAGTAAGACTGGACAGTTGAATTAAAAATAGGGGTTGAATAGGTGGAAATATGAAAGATTTTACAATTAAGAAATAAGAGAAAAATAATGTTTGTGCCTACGGATATCTTCTCTTTCCATCATATATGTTTATGTAATTATTGTTATTTTTTTATTCTACAAGTTGCATTCTCTATTATTTAATTATCTATGTGATAAATTTTGGTTTTCTCAGCCTTGCCATGTCTACTTTTTCGCTCTAAACTCATTCTGCTCTTCTACTGCATGGTTTTCCTTTACATTCGTTCTAATGGTATTTGATACATTTAAAAACCTAGAAAATTAAAATTCTTAAAAAGTGCACGGGTGTTTAAATTCATTAAATATAATCAAATAAATTTTATTTAAATTTAACTAAGTGCATGAACATTAAATATAATTAAATAACTGTACGGAATTTGTTAATTCCTTTGTGTTCGTAATTCTTTTTTCATTTTTTATATTTTTTATATGTTGTTTCAATTTAGAGTCACTCTTTCTAATACAATCAAATTATTTTCCTTCCACATTAGTAAATAGCCTTCATTATTAAATTACCTTTCAAATTTAAATGGCCCATACAATAAATTATTTTCCATCCACATTAGCAAATAGCCTTCATTATTAAATTACCTTTCAAATTTAAATGGCCCATACGAAAGTCTTGGCACAAACTAGTGTGTGCATATATATTCTTCAAATGTGAACTACAATTTCAACAAGAAGGGCATACTATACAAATTTGACAGATCCCCTTATTGAAGGTTGCATCACAAAATAAAATTAGGTGGAAGAAAAGCGTTCAGAGGCACATCAATTAGTTTTCTACTCATGATGATATATTTTGTTATTCTAGTGATATACTAGTTTGAATTTACGATCCATTATAGAAGTCGTGTAACATCCAACTAATGGATTTATCTTTCATTGTCTAAAAAAAGGTAACGTTGACGACGTGTGAATATTCTCAAACCCCGTTTTAGCATAATCCAAAGTACAAAAGAAAAAGGAAAACAGAGAGAGAAATAAGGGAGGCTTCAATATACCATGAAAAATTCACAGAGCACGTTATCAAGCTGGACATAAAAGAGCCATGAAAATCATCACTGCATTGCAGGAAAAGCAGTAGGTACACAACAATCTGATGATATTAAGCTTTGCATAAACATGCTGTGCAAAACTTATGTGGTAAAAACAGACCATCCGGACAAACAACAAAGTCACACCCCTAGAGGCCTCGGCACCCAGGGAGATCAATCCATTGGAGTTGCAGCTCAACTTCGCCACATTCGACGTTTTTCAATCTCAGGCACATATCCTGAACGACCCTTCCATTGCTCCACACGATTTGGCTTTCCTCGGCCAAGCAGTTCTGCCTGTTCGGTGTGATTTTGGAGATTACAGTTCCGCTTGGACAACTTTCCAAGTTCATCTTCAAAGCATCTATGAAGGGCCTCACGTCGATCTCTGCATCCCCCATTTTGTCATCTTTGCTGAAAAGGTCATGGTCGTAGACGGTCTATAATCACCTCACAATGTAAAGGTAAAGAGAAGTGTTAAATCAATCCACTAGAAAAACGCTTCAATTGTAAGACAAATGCAGCTACAGAACTCTTAACTCAAAATTTGAGAATATTCATCGTCATGGCATGCATGGTTAAAACACAAACTCCCCTTCCCCTCTTGCCTATGCCCATCACAGGGTGTAACCAAACTCAGCCAATATCCCCCGATGAAGTCGTAACTAGCATGGGGTGTAGGGACTCCGTACAACTGAACCCAAAATCGGTTAGATCAACAATACTCGAAGCAGTGATTGGCGAGTTTATAAAATGTCAACAGGAAAACACATCTTGATCAACAAACTCATCAATAAGCAACCAAGTTCCATCCTCTTCACAAATCACTGCAATGCATTTCCTACTCGATCTAACCCCGATTCTCATGAGAATGTAGTCAATGAAATTTCAAGCAATATAATGCCCACAAAACTATAATAGGATTCGGAGGTTCTTTAATCCTTACCAGCGTAATAGGTATACTGGGATCATTGACAGAAAGCGTGAGATCTTCATTCCACACAGGATTTACATCCTTCTTAATAACCCGGGTCTTCAATTTCTGCAAGAAAATTGAAAACAAAGTCAGGTATATACAAACTATCCATACACTCACAGCAAGCTGAATCTTGCACTAACCCTACTTCACCTACATATTATCCAAATACTGGTTCAGCATTGACAAAAATGGACATGGCAAACGGGTCGCTCGGTTGGAGTTTTGGTTCGAGTCAGCTGATACTCTAGCGAATCAGATTCCATATGGTTTCGATTCCATGCTGTTTTTTTTTTTCTTTTTTGAATGTATATGTATTATTGAGACGCATTACATCAAAGGCTGTGTATTTCACAAGTTCGAATTATTCCTAAACAAACCTTCAAAATTCAGAGTATTTAAATCCAAAATTCAATTCCAAACCGAAAAAAAGGTGGATCCTTTATCTTAATTTTTAATTCTTCGCCTATAATTAGACCATATGCACACATCCTGTAAATAATACATTAATAAACCCGACACGCACACGCACGCGCGTAGGCCAAGAGAAAGAGGAAACCTGTTTGCCCATCTTGACGACAACATAGGGATCGCTGCTACGAACATCTCTAACAGCGAGATTAACCCCTTTGATGATCTTCACTCTTAGCAGACCCATCAAATTCTCCATGAAAGACGACGACGACGATGATCCTGACGAAGACACTCCCTGTCCATGTCCATGGCTGTGTGGTGGTGAACCCATTTTCTCTCTCCTCTTCCCTGTCTTTGATCGATTTTCTCCACCCCTGAATTGAATTTCATTCAACAAATCGTACAAAAAAAAAAAAACCAATTCATTTACCAATTACAATCACATCAAATTCAAGAATAACACCACTGATTCATCACCAATCCCAACTCACCGATAAATTAATAATTGCGATGCATAATCGATCAAAATTGTTGGAGATTGTTTCTGGGAAAATGAATCGACGGATGAATATTCTCCGGGGGGGCAAAAAAAAAAAAAAAGAGAAAATGGGGAAGTGAGGAGAGAAGGGCAAACAGGCGACAATGAATCTGGGAAATTTGGTGGTATTAAATGGGAAAATTTCTGAGGGGGCTGTACAAAAATATCAACGGATGTCTTTCATTCATTCCTTGGGGCCTTATTTAATTTAGCTTTGTCTTAATTTGCTTTTCCATTTCAACATTTGTGCTTTCTTTTTTTCTAGCCATTTTGAATTTTTGTAACAATTAGATTAGATTTTGTCTTAATAAGGGCTTTGTCTAATATGACGTCATACCAACACAGGCTGATTCAAGTGGTCTGACACTTGTTTTCTTTAAGTAAGGTCTTGAGTTTGAGTCTTGTAAATGAAGAAAATCCGTAATAGAATTCTACCCTTTATTAGACCAATAGTACATCGACTCCAATGAAATAGAGGATCAAAAAAAAAAAAAAAAAACAAAAGTCATGCCTTCTATTATTTTGTCATGGTCTAAAACTTCGAAGTAATTGTTTATTTTCCCAGGGTCAATGTATCTCTTTTTTTTATATAGGAAGATCTGTTTTTTTGGGTTCAAATTCTAAAGTTTCAATTCTTTCACATTTCTTCTAATTATTTTCAACTATTTTCAACTTTTATTGACTTCTTCTAATTATAAACTATATGATATGAAAATTGTCTACTTGTTTTCCTATCCATATATTTGCCAGCATCGAGATTTTTTTCCTTTAATTTTTTATTACTGAACTTTTTGCATTGATTTTGCAGTACTTAAAATTCAGAAAAATATTCAATAAAGAAAAAATGATATAACCATTTAAAATAAATTAATTAAACATTCCTATCATATTTATCAAAAAAAAGAAAATAATTAAGGTCGTATAAATTCCAAAAAAATTTAGATTGTGCCTTTATTTATCTTTTATAATTTGATAATTTCTTGTAGGAATTTTTCTATATTTTACTTATGTTTATTTCTTCTTTGAGCGTATATATATATATATATATATATATATATATATATATATATATATATATATATATATATATATATATATATATATTAACCCAATAATTTAATGGCCTAGTAGTGTGTTTAGATTGCAATAACCTAGTAGCCTAAGAGCTCGTTTTTATATATTTGAGTTATTCATACATCCTATATTAATAAAATTTTGAATTTTGATTCACAAGCAATTAAACACAAACACATACATGAGGAAAAAAAAAACTTATCTACACAATATTTGTTGATGTACAAAGTTTGTCACTTATTAATACTATAAAATAAATATATAACAACATGTTTTCAAAGAAAATAATTAAGTTATAAAACTCCTTTCAACTCTTTTCACTCATTCGACTTTCTTCAGCTCCTTTCTAACGCTTTCTAACTCCTTACAACTTCCACGAATTCCTTTCAATTCATTCTAACATTTAGCTCCGTTTATATATCCAATCCAAAAAAATGGGTCCTAAAAAAATAGCTCCGTTTATCCAATCCAAAAGAATAAGTGCATTTATCAAATTATCCAATCCATTTAATTATCCGGATGGCTGAAATTGTAGATTTCTCATCTATTACTTGTTGACAAGTAGGCACTAGCAACTTTGTTGCATTGGGGGGCAAAAAAAAAAAATTAGGATTAAAAAGATATGAAAAGATGGCTACATCGAATAGAAAGGCTAAATTTAATTTTTAAAGATCTCTTCTTTTGCTTATTGTAACAACTAGTTTTGCCCGTGCATTTGCACAGGAGTGTCTAAATAGCATAAAATTGATATAAACGTGCATTAATATAAAAAATATAACGCACAAAAAGAGTACTCAATCTAAATAATGGGTCAAAAGTATGAAAAAATAAAATATTCTACGAAATATATTTTATTCTATATGATATATGCAAGAAAAAATTATCACATACATAATTAATTAATAGAAGTACCATAGAATTAAATACATATAATTAACACTACAATATATATAAAAACAAATCAACAACATTGACTAACTCTAATTTTTTAAATATGAATTAGCTCAAAGTTTTATAACTTTTTCTGATGGACGAAAATATAGTAAACAAATAATATAAATTCGCAAATAATTTTTAGAAAAAAAAATATAGCAGTAAACTAACAGTATACTACCATTTGATTTTTTCCCCCTAATCCTTAAAAAAGGGGCGAAAAGAAGGATGCTATGGAACTCCATCCCCCCCACCCCAATATTTCTATTTTTACAATTGGATAAGATTTTATATGTGTCTACCTTATTTATAAAGATTCTTATAACTAAGGTAATTGCCTCCAATTAGAGATAAGATTAGTAAAAATATATATGCTATGAAGTGCTAGCATAGGATACTCTTCTTTAAATAATTTTTTTTTTCGCGATCTTTTTTCTTATTGACAAATCGGAAGAATTGTGGTTACCCAAAGAAAAGTTAGTTGTGGTTAGAAATTTAATTAAGTATTTTCTAATATGAATCTCATGAAAATCTCAAATTTAAATAAAACTTAACATATCATGAAATCTTAAAGTTAACTTTTTTTTTTTTCCACCTTAATAATGTTGAAGGAAAATTGCATATTTTTCTGCTTTCAATACTGTATTAGTTATAAGGAGATCGTATTGTAAACAATAGTAAAGAGAGAGTCTTTCAATTAGATAGTACATAATGATTATATATTAAGTCTTAAGGATTAGGAAAATATTATTCTCCTCCAAAAAAAAAGTAAATAAAAATAAATAAAAATAAGAAAAGAGGATGAGTAGAAAAAAAAAGTATATTACCATTTAACTCTATCATTAACGGTATAAATGTTTGTACTCTACATACAAAAGAGAATAGACTCTCTAGAGTGTTATATACAAAATTTATGATTTTATCTTTCTAAAAGTAATTTTAAATGGCATGAAATTAAAGCGGTCTCAAACATCTAAAAAAAGAAAAAATCACATCAATTAAAACAAAATTTGACAGGGTAGGGAAAGAGCAATTTTTAGGGGATATAGAAAAAAATAAAGAAAGAAAGGTGCTTCAACATGCCTGAAATGAAAGCAGTTGAAATATTGTATCCCATGATACTCCAAAAGATCAATCTACATATGAGTACTTCATATGTCTCCCATGGCTTCCAACAAAAAAAAAAAAAATCAATATGCACTTAATAATATTACCAAACAAAACAACTTAAAAATAGTATTAAAAAATCAAGGGAAGGATAGAAATAATGATAGTACTACCAAAAAGAAAGACAATCCCTGAGTCCTCCTCGGTAATTCACAACATTATCCCCCGATTCACCTGATCACCTACAGGGGTGATGGCCATTGAATCCTGAGTAGGCAATGGAATCCATAAAATTGAGATTAATTGAACCATTAAATAAAAATAAAAGAAACAAACACAGGGCAATTAAACTTATCCCCAAAAAAAATGGAACAATATGGAAATAGATCTATGCAGTGTGGTTTTCATCAACCGATTTAGATGAAGCATTAGGGTAGCTTGAATTGAATTTCTGCAAAATACCAAAAGGAAAAAAATAACAGAGAATACAATCCATATATTTTCCAAGCACACAGTAATATAAGTATGTGTTAATTCCCTAAAAATGAAAGATAGATTTGTAGTTTCATGGGAAAAACAAAGGATTGCACAAAAAAAACTTCATGGAATTTTATGATTTTAGAGGAAATGGATGGTTTGGTTGGAGGACGATGTTAATAACTGGGAAGTGGAAAGTTAATTTATTAAAACCAAGACACTATGTAAGAGGGGGAAGAGGAAGTAACTGACATGAGGGACTGGGAGACTTGTGACGTGTGTGTGTGTGTGTGTGTGTGTGAGAGAGAGAGAGAGAGAGAGAGAGAGAGAGATTCGCATAAGAGCAAAAACAATGGTGAGCCATTTTTTGGCTCACCAGTCGGGTTCTACCATTGCCACATCAGTCATCTCTCTAACTTTTTGCCTCACAATCCTCACTCTCTACAATGGCAGGCTCACCACTTTTCCTCACCAAATAAAATAATACCTATAGATCCTACATCTAACAATAAAATAATACCTATAAACCCACTCCAAAACACACAATTTTAATTTTAGAATTTAAAAAAAAGAAAAACTAATAAAAAATATTTTTAAAAAACAAAATAAACTCACAAGGGAGCTCACTGGTGTGAGCCTCCCCGTGAGGCATGAGGCATGAGTCTGTCGCTGCAAATTCTTCCTCGCCTCACCATTCTCTCTCTCCTCCATTTCTTCCTCGCGAGGCCACCGTTGGAATTGCTCTAAGGCAGTAATTGTGAGAAAGTATCTATGGGGACCGTGAGAGAGAGAGAGAGGGAAGCTTTGATAATTGATATCAGATGAATGGCGGTTAAGGAGGAGATAAGGGAATCAGTTATTGTGAATTTGGTATAATAGAGAGATGTTGGCAGTTGTTTCCCTCCCTTTATCTCATGGATACATATTTAAAATTTAATATATTATCTCTTTTAGTGGGATTACACCAAAATACAGGAATGGGTTTAGAGTGAAAAAGCATACACATAGCAAGGATGAGAAAATCAAAATTTATCAGATAGATAATTAAATAAGTAGACGACGAGCTTGTAGAATAAAAATATATATTGAACGCATGAATAACAATTAAATAAACATATATGATGGAAAGGGAAGATATCCATATCCATTGACAAAAACATTGATTTTCTCTTGTTTCTTAATTGTAAATCTTACATACTTCACCTATTCAACTCCTATTTTTAATTCAACTGCTCGATTCCCACCCTCGTATTGTAAAATAACTTTGGTGCCATGTTCTATAATTAAAAGCATTCATGTTTTAGCAGTGAAATAAAAGCATGAAATAAAAATAAAACAAAAATTAACAAAAAAGAGCCCAATACCACCTTTTTGATTTCCCTCATGTGAAATGCCTAGCACACTACCCTTAATTCTTCAGTGACTTTACCTCTATCGCCCCCCCCTCCTACACTTTTCACCTTTTCCTTCTCGGGCACTGTCCCATCTTCACTCTTCCTCCATTTGTTGGTCCTGATCCCATTTGCACGAAGCGACTCAAGTGGGGTTCTTCATTCTTTTGCTCAGCTGAAACTGGGATCTGTCATTTGAAGTGGAAGCAGAGAGCAACATGCAAATGAGTTGCAGATAACACACATTCACACTCTCCCTCTTTGATCTTACAATAGATGGCCAAAAAGCATGCAGGTAATGGCAGCAAGAAGTGGCTCATAGACAACAACGGTAACCTAAATGGGTCAATTCTATAACTCAAACCTGGCTTTTTTTGGAGTGTATAGAACATGGGACATCCAGAACTTTTATTAACTGTTTTATGATGATGGGTGGTTAATATGCGTACTTGTTTTCATGGGATTAGAAGTCTTATAACTGCCAACTCTGGAGACTGTATGTATTCGACTTGTGTTCAATTTAAATTCAGAAGTCTGCAATTGAAGTTTTAAGAATAGGTAGCATGCAACCACTTTTACGTGGGATTGCACCAGAGTGCAGGGATTCCTTTTTCGAGTGCTTTTAAACTCATTCATTTTTACACTTATAATATATATTTATGTGTGTACATATATTATAACAAAACAAAACAAAACCTCTTTATCTTTTGACACATATCACTACCACAATTTTTTTAAAAATTATTAAGTCTCTCAAATTAATAACTGTGATAATTAAGTCTTTCTAATATTTTCTTCATGTAATAATTACATCGAGGAAAATTACTCACGTTTGCCCAATTGAGGATAATAATTAATATAGTTATAACATGACCTTATTGAGATGATTTGCCTAGAAAATAAACAATATGATTTTTAATTGAATAAGCACCTTTTGGTCTTGCTTTCTTTCAAGTGCAGTCTACCACGCCAATTTGATATCTGCTCCATGAAATTATACTGTAACCTGCGGATATGCGGAAAAGATGCATTTACATTAAAGAATACGGTTGGCGGCAATAATACTACTACAAGTTCAGAACCAGTCGAAAGTATATTTACCATTAGCTTTCTTGAGAGAATTATTCAATTTGATATTTTAGATTTACTTTTATTAGGAGATATTCATTGTATATGCCATATGGCCTTTTATTAATGAAGTATTCCTTTTTCTTATCAAAAAGAAATTTACATCTTATATAAAATGACTGTAGTGATTAAACTCCCATTATTTGGCAAGATGACATTCAAGAAATTTCCTGAAGATAAATATATACTTCTCAACATATGGCCCCTAAGAGAGCCATAAATTCTTTTAAGACAGTTTACAATTTTGAAGTAGATGTTGTCAATAAGTTGTAGAGGCAGTATTGAAAAGAAAATTTTGAAAATGCAATAGAACTAATAACGATGAATTAATTAAATCCATCACATGCATTAAAGGAATTCATTATATATGAATTATAGCTTTATTTGATCTATTTTCTTTTCTTTTTGCAAATTAGTTTTATTATTCTTAGCTAGAATATTATCTTAAATATCATTATATATTATGAACCTATGTTTGCCTCCTTAATTGCAAAGTTTGCCACATTGCATGAGGGAGAGCAATCTACAAGAAGACAAGTGAAATTTCACAAAAGCGAACAGCGTGCTCCACAAGAGGACCGACACCTAAAAAAGAAAGATGTATTGCGATCCATAATACATAACTGTTTCAAAAGAAAGCCTGACGTTTATTGATAAATGGAATATTTATCAACAAGAGAAACACACAGACACAAGTCACTTACATGAACTTTGTCGCATGCAGTAAACTGATGATTATTGAAGAACAGAGCACAAAAACAAAGGAACAGCGACGAGAGGACGACAACGAGATAGAAAATCCAGGAAACTTGGACGACGATAAAGCTTAATATGAGTATCATTACCAAACACTTCACAAGGTGCATGTCTTTCAAATTAAAAACTAACCATGGTGCTATCATGCATTTCGTATTACTCCTCTATTTTTGGGGATCGTCATGTTTTGATTATAGTACTGGTCTATAGAAAGTTACCTTCATGCATTCCTTCTAATAAATATGCGAAACGTAACCTATTAGTATGAATAATATCCATGTTCCATTTGTTCCCCAAGAAAATAAAAAAAAAATATCCATTTTCCATTCCATTTCTTACTACTTACAAAATTAGGAATTCAATTGCTCAATACTCGATAACAACACCATCAAAATAACACAAACAAATTATATATAATCCGAAATCACGTATGGTAATGACATTAAAAGCAACGCGGGCATTGCACGGGTACTTACAACATTACTTCTACAAACGGAGATAAGTTTTTCCCCATAAAATGTTTTACAGCATATTTTTCTTGGAAAAATAATTCCCTACAAAGCATGGGCCTTGTTCCCAAATTACACGTGGGCTGGACCACTCTTGGGTGAATACTGCCCCAGTGTATGGAAAGTTGGACACCTTGTATCAGTCCAAAGGAACATGAGAAGAACAAAAATGCCTTGATAGTGAGGCCTTTCATAACCCCCTAGAAATTTTTTTACAACATCCATGCCTTGCAAGTTACAAGATAGATGACGGTAATTTGACCCATGAAAGATTGGGATTTTGCAACTTGATCAAGAACAACTAAAAATGATGAAAATTGGAAAGCTAGGTTAGAAAAGTTTGGTTATTTTTCCAATTTTTCCTTTTTGTCCCCCTTAAAGGGAAGAATTTGTTGGACATTAAAGATTTCGTCATTTAATTTGATGTTTATGGAGAATTTAAATGGATTTATGTCAAGAATTTATTGTGAACACACTTAATATCGATCCATTGTTGTTGTCACAGTCTGGTTAGATTTTTTGCTTGCTCAGCAGATAACATTTGAAATGTTCGAATTTTTGAAAAAGTCATGCATAAATAATTCTTATCTAGAAAATGAAGCAAAAATGATGTAAAACCAAACTAACTAGATCGAGCATCAAATGCACTCTCTCAACGACAGAGGCAAATCAACTCTTGGAAAATTTTGTAAATAATTAATAAAAGATGAAAAATACTCCTATACATGAAGACATAGGAAGGGAAACAAAATCCAAATTGACCAAGAAGGGCAAACATTTGGTATTCCTGAATCCTGATCCTGACCTTGTTAGGGGTGATTTTATCAAGTATTCAAGTGGGAAGATGGTCTTTGATAATTTCTAAGTGTGATGTCTCACCCAATACATGTATGAGAATTTTTATTTTTATTGTCTTAAAGAGATGAGATTTTTCCTTTTTTGTTTGCAAAGAGATGGACGCAAGCTGATAATTTCTATGTGTGATGTCTCACCCAATACATATATGAGAATTTTTATTTTTATTTTCTTAAAGATAAGTATGGCTGAGTAAGACCGGATACCCGATCCATTTTCATGGAACCGGTTCCGGTCATGGTTGGACCCGTTCCAAAAATCTAAGAACTGCTCCCAGTCCCGATTGGACCAGTTCCAGGATTTCTATGTCTTCTTGCATTACAAGATAATCACCAATAATCAAAATTACTTATTTTTTTGGGTCTTTGAGCCTCTGTTTTATCGAAATTAAGTTAACATTCACGGTTGACCCATAAGGTGTAGAATCTCCCTTGACAAATTTTCTTTATTTATGAAACTAAAATCGGAAACTTACTTCAAAGAAATAAGTGCTAAACCAATTAAACCGACCTATATATACATACCGATATGTCATATGTAGACTAATTAATTCACCAAATTAAGTTTGCCACAAAAGCATTACCCTAAGAAACAGTACAAGACACACTGATAGCAGCTGACAAGGATCGTTGTTGTTGCCATATACATATTCATATGATCAGGTCATGTTATATAGTATAATGACATGCATACACAAACGTGAACTTTTTCTTTCCTTTCCCCCCAAAAAAAGTAGATCGAAAATTAAAGCCATTACTAGTACGGAAAAGAAAAGGTTAATTAGGCGAATTGGGTTGTCAATTGTCATGGTCAAGCAAGAAGAGGAAGAGTATACCAATCCTAGCTAGTTGATCTTCAACATGTGATTATATATGTTGGAGAGCACCTTAAAAAGTTGTTATTATATAAGTTTATCTGATTTGATCTTAAAGTTTATGCTCGTATTAATTATTAGGGTTTATTTTCTTCATCTGAATTGGACACACTTGCTCGTTTTGAAATACAAAGAACTTAAGGTTTGAGGTTTAATATTTGAAATATGAAAGAAGACGGATGCAAATGTATATTATCTCAAATCTAATTGGATAAACATGTGTAAATTTGAAGAACTAAAAATGATGATTGTCTTAGATAAGTTTGACATTAGAATAAATTTGAAATAAGCAAAAACATTTTGCCCTTAATTATAGTAGTATGCTCGTCCTTTTTATCTTTTTGTTCACACCCTAGATAGGAAGGCTATATTTCAACCTTTATATTTGATTATTTCTTGTTGCAAATTTCAAAATACACAACCCTATTAATGATAGAAAAGTCTAATTATATTGTTACACGTTTTGCAAGTTGGCTATTCAAGTTAGATTCGAGTCATTCGACTTTTTTCATATTGGGTTATAACATGTTAACGCAAAGTATATTGGTTGGTTCGAGTTTGTTCCAGACCCAAAGGTGGATCTTCCCGAGGTCCCCAACAACTTTAATTAATCCCAAAAGTTATCCAAAATCTTATACAAAAATCTTCAAAAATTTTGATGTGAACACCCATGAAAATGAGCGTATAATTACAAAATGAAATTAAATTTTGGATCTATCACTGACTGAACCTAATGTCTGTTATGAACATTTCAAATCTAATTGTATTTTATTGAACAAATTGTTAAGAAATCTAACTAATCAATATTTACTTGAGCTTTGGTTGAAATTGATCACTTGATTTGTCAAATCTATACATATCACAAGCGATCCTAGGTCATTATAGTAGCTAACATGTCAATTTTTTCCCTTCTCATTTTACATGTCGTGATTCCATATTCGTCAAGATAAAAATATAAACCTTAAAAAAGTTCATTTAACCACTCAACTAAAGAAACCATAGATATTATTATAAACAAAGTATTAATATGAACAAAGTATGATACTTCATATTCATTCCCTATATTTCTAGATTCTAATCAACATCCAACTCAATCATACATATACATGTCAAACAATCAAGATCAAGCAAGGTCATGTACTCATGTTGATGTAGAAATTAACCTATGTGAAAGGACCCCCAAGATCGAGCAAGATCCAATTATTCAGGAGGCTATTTTAACATTGCATATGTAGGACCCCAAGTTATGATAAAATGACATGCATGGTTCATGATTCATGATATCGCATCTCAATTCTCATCTCTCAATTGGGCATGCCAAGTTCGGGAAGGAATTGACAGGTGTAGGGCCCTAATTCACCTCCAAAAAATACCCATCTTTTTTTCTGTTAGATTTTTCGTTCATGGCTTTTATATGTGGTTAGTTGTTTGTTAATCTTGGCTTAATTCTTACCATTATATATAATTAAGAGAATGGATTCATCATTCTTTAATTTTCCCATTCATGTCATAATGGAAAAGGAAATAAAGATAGAAAGAAGATATAATGTTGCTTTCTATATGGGTTTGATGTGTAGAATAGTGTTTGGATAGAGTGATTAGTGGGAATTTGAACCATTAGCATGATGTGTGTGAAATGCTTTTCCTAAAAGGGTAAAGGGAAAAGGTTATGTCTTGAGATTTAATGAGGATAAGGATTCTTAAATCAGATAAAATTTATAAGTGATCTGTGTTTGTAATTAAATGTTCTTGTTGTCTGAAAAGAAAATAAAGTAGTAGAAATTTTGAAAATATAGTCCTGTAATATAAGTGAGTGTTAAGGATACATTGTTAATCGGCCTCGATTACAACTCCAAAAAAAAGGGGTAACTTTTATATAGCCTAGTAGCTAGGTCTACACCCTTAAAATGCCTCACAACTCAAAACAATCCATATGAGATCCACTCAGTAGAATATAATAGAATCTCACCCTTAACTGAAACAACTAATCCAAGCTTGCTGAGAGAAGGGAAATTGTGGCTTAGATATGGATACCTATTTGAGTCTGTAAACATAAATTTAGAGTTCAAATAAAGTGATACAAGAAAATGAGAAACAATTTTTTTTTGGGGGGTATTAATCGTATTAGATATGTAGATACAATCTCTATGTGATTTGGTACAAGAAGGACATAATAAGCCATATGATTCAATCTTCGTGTTATTTGAATGATTTTTGTGTATGATCGTTTGATCTCAATCGAAGATAAAGAGTTAGGTGAAGAACACCAAATTGGCTATTGAAGTACACATGCAGAATATGTAGACTCTTGCCATTAAACTTTGATTCTTGTTACATGATAATTGGACGCTATTTACAGTTTAAACTTCTAACACTTACAGATGTAACACTTTAGCTCGAGTTTTAGTGGTTGTCTCCTTATTTTAAAAAGATTATTATTATTTCTGCATCATCAACAACACACGGTAATCTTTTAATGGTCGTTTAATTATATTTGGTTTAATGGTCTACCAAAGCCAAATTGAGTTTGACATGTGATGGCTTGTTATTGGCACATCTATTTTTTTTTTAATGTTTTACACATGATGTCATATAATCAATTAATCATAAAAGAAGTCTAGCAATGATTACAATAAAATGTATAATGAAGTGTTCACCCTTCTTGTTTTCCCATGATAAGTCAGTGGACATTAAGATATCTTAATAAGTGACACTCCCAAATAAACGAACTAATTAACCTCCTAAACCCCTCTCCCTCCACAAAAGAAAAAGAAGAACAGGTAAGGGAGAAGCAGACAAAGTACACATTTCACAAGATTGTGTCGCACTAAAAGATTTTACAAGATTATGTTGGTGGTCGGAGACGTGAGACATATTTGTGAATTCTATGTATATAACTGTATTTATTGATAATTTTGGAAGTGTGGTGTTCCAATTTGTATTGGGGCAAGAATTTTACTTGCACAAAGTGACTTCTTGAATTTTTATTACTATCTAATTAGATTTCATATCTTGTAATCCTATCGATCCGGGAAAAAAAAATATATTTACTATAGACAATAAGAGAAATTAATTATTCTTCGCTCTTTTGTTGTTATCCCATGACAAGTCCTTCACTCCCATGACAACTCCTTCACCGTGAAGGTATCTTTTCGTAGGTGATTCTCCTAAAGAGACGAACCAGTGAACCGTCCTAAGACCCCCCCAACCAAAAAAGAAAAAGAAAAAGAAAAGAAGAAAAGGGAGAATAAGAAGAAGAAAGCATACCAGTTAGGGTTTTGCTTGGGCTTGATGAGGGCCAACCAACGGCACGTATATGTTTCCCCTTTGCAGGGACAAGATATCAAAAGGCTCTGCTAACAAGACCTTGCAAACACAAACACACCACGCTCCGTCCCTTTTTCTTTTTCATTTTTCATCACCCAATTTTAGTGTCCCCCACCACATACAGTTTCTATCGTAATTACGTATTTATATACTTGATTTATTATATATGGTAACCTTACATATTGTATTTATTTCCATAGTCTATCTTTCAAAAAATTTTCTTAATTTAAATTGCATCACACCATTTAATCTATAAATTTAAATATGCGATATAAATACATGTTGCCCCACCACACCACTAGTAATACATTTTACATAGGATGTAGAGCCACTCAGTTACTCACTCACTTCCTTAACCAATGCCCTCCTTCCCACTTTCTCTGTCCCCTCTTCTGCAAAATCCAAGCCTTACCCTCAAAACAAGAAGCAAAAAGCCAAACCCCCACCTCCTCCAAAAAAAAAAAAAAAGAATAATTAAACACCCTTTTTCACAGCTTTAAACCCCCCCTCCCCATAAATAATTTACTTCTCTACACTTCGTAAACTGCATAATAACAAGTTAAGTTGCATCTCTCAAAGCCATACATACTCTTCATCCTCGCTCCCAAAGGCCACAACTTAACCCACATGCCCCCTCCATTTCCTAACCCTTTTAGTATCATCACCCCCACCAATATATATCAGAGGGCGCGATCCACACTGGGTTATTGTTATTAACTAACCAATACGATATTCAGAAAGGAAAAAAAAAACCATCAGCCCAACCCAGTAGTACTGCTTTCGAACTGACAATAATCTAAGGCTAAGCTAGCTATGATCACCTTATCGGACTTCTACCATGTGATGACGGCGGTGGTGCCGCTATACGTGGCCATGATCCTAGCATATGGCTCAGTGAAATGGTGGAAGATCTTCAGCCCGGACCAGTGTTCCGGGATCAACCGGTTTGTAGCCCTATTCGCCGTCCCTTTACTTTCCTTCCATTTCATCTCGTCCAACAACCCTTACGAGATGAACCTCCGGTTCATCGCGGCCGATACGTTGCAAAAGCTCATCGTCCTAGCGGTCCTCTTTGTGTGGGCCCACGTCAGCAAGCGCGGGTGCCTTGAGTGGACCATCACCTTGTTTTCTCTCTCCACCTTGCCCAACACTCTGGTGATGGGGATCCCGCTACTCAAGGGAATGTACGGCGAGTTCTCCGGGAGTTTGATGGTGCAAATAGTGGTGCTCCAATGTATCATCTGGTATACCCTAATGCTCTTTATGTTTGAATATCGCGCCGCCAAGATGCTCATCTCAGAGCAGTTTCCGGACACAGCTGGCGCCATCGTGGCAATCCACGTGGACTCCGATGTCGTCTCGTTGGACGGGAGGCAACCGTTGGAGACGGAGGCGGAGATTAAGGAAGATGGGAAGTTGCACGTCACGGTCCGCAGGTCTAATGCCTCCCGGTCCGATATTTTCTCCAGACGGTCCGGGCTGGCAGGGTTCACCTCGACCACGCCCCGGCCGTCGAACTTGACCAATGCGGAGATTTACTCCCTCCAGTCCTCGAGAAACCCGACCCCAAGAGGGTCGAGCTTCAACCATAGCGACTTCTACGCTATGGGGCGGAACTCGAACTTCGGGGCCGGGGATGTGTACGGGCTCGGGATTGGGTCCCGAGGCCCCACACCCCGGCCCTCGAACTTCGAGGAGGATACCGGGAACAGTCGGGCGCCGAGCAAGTACCCGGCGCCCAATCCCGGGATGTTCGATGGTACAAGTACGCCGTTTTCGAATAATAATAATAATAATAATGTGAAGAAGAATGTTAGTAATGCCATTAACAGGGGTAATAGTAATGGAGAAGAAGGAGGCAAGGATCTTCACATGTTTGTTTGGAGCTCAAGTGCTTCCCCTGTTTCAGATGTCTTTGGGGGGCATGACTTTGTTGCTGCTGATCCTCCCCGCAATAATAATGTTAAGGAAGTCAGGATGAATGTCTCTCCTGCTAAAGGTAATTACAACTATTTTTGTCTTTTAATTTTCTTTTGGGCCGGGGGTGACATGAGGCACAAGGTTGTAGGTACGATTTAAATTCAACTCTTTCACGACAATTTTTAAAAATTTCACTAGGTGTGTTAGATATTATATAGAGTACTTATAATTAGAAATGTCTTTTAATATTTTCTTAGAGTTAAATTTGAAATATATAATGTATATATATATAAGAATTTTGAAAATAATGACTTGACATAATTGCTTGGTTGTAAAACAATTCGAAAAAGTTGTTTGTAAGAGGATAGTGGCTTCTGCCTATTATGTATGGCATAATCCGTGCTTTTGGTTTTAATGGAATTAGTTTTTTGAGGGCCTAAATAGAAAAATGCAATCAAGAGTTAATTAATATTTAATCAAAAATTTAGTAGCAACAAAGTTAATTAGTGAAGCAACTTGATCATAATAGTGGACATATAGGATAAGATACTTAGAATAACTCGGAAAATGAACCAATGTGTGTGGTTTGTACTGAATTTCCATGAATTAACTATATTTCTTCGGATGGTGGCTTGGCATTGGCGGGCAAATTATTATGTACAGTCGTATATACATGCTTCTGCATATAATTTATATATATGTTCTTGGAGTGTATTTGTCATATATTATATTTTTTAATATATAATTACTTATATGTTGCATAAGAGTATATACTCTCGAATGTATGATATAAGCTTTGATATTGGTGAATTATTTAATATTATATAGTTTGTAGATGCATTATTATTATCTATCCTTAGTCTCAGAAAATATTTTTCTAATAACTGTCTGAAAAAAAAAATCATAAATTAGAACAAAAGAGGAAAAATTAAATCGTCTTAAGCATTTCTTCCTAAGAATTATAGTGGACATTTAGAACTATAAATAAAGCAATTAATATGTGTTATGCATTTTGTTTTTTGGAAAATTTTGTTTAGAATGGATAATAAATTGATGAAAAATGCAGGTGAAGGAGAGAACCAAGGTGAATATTTGGAGAGAGATGAATTTAGCTTTGGGAATAGAGGAATAGATGGAGAACTAGAAAAGAAAGAGGGGAACAAAATGGATGATGGGAAGCCCAAAGCTTTGCCACCAGCAAGTGTAATGACAAGGCTCATTCTTATCATGGTTTGGAGAAAACTCATCAGAAATCCCAACACTTACTCTAGTTTGATTGGCCTCACTTGGTCTTTGGTCTCCTTCAGGTATTATTATTCAATTCATTCCCCCAACTTTACCAATTTCTTTTTAATTTCCATCTATAATTATTGTTATGTTTGATAAATGAAAATCATATATTTGTTTCAATATGAACTATTTTCAGCATATTTCCACCATAAAAAATAAATCAATATTCTTGAATATATGAGAAATTATAAGTTGCAAAAGAAAATTGAAAATTTACAAGTAAAAAGTCGGTTTTCAAATTTTTTTATTCAGTCCTCGGTCCGGACCGGTGAATTGGACTGGACCGAACAGAAGACCGAATAAAAAAAATTATGAACCAGACCGAAGTCATTCGGTTCAGTCTGATTCAGGTCGGTTTTCGGTCCGATCTGGATTTGAATCGAATAATGAACAGTCCTAAATCCCATCACTACGAGGGTTATGGGAGGTTTGCTGTAGCAGTTTATCCATGAATTGCAAAATTACAGAGAAATAGGTTTCGCTAGACCCTAAATTTAAAAATTGTAGAATACTTACCATTTCATGTAAACGGGCTAGATAGAAGCATGCAAATCATTTAGACTAATAATAATTCAACTTTCATAAAATAGAAATTGAAGGGGGGGGGGGAACTTAAAGTGGCCTGACCTTTTTTCCTCATATTGTTGTTTCTCCTTCTCTTTGGAAGAATATTCTTCCAAACATGCTGTTCTTCTGAGGGAAATATGCTTCTGTTTGGAAGTATTTTACTGAATTTGCGTCACAACCATTTGATAGGCCTTTGGTGAACTTTTTTTTTTTAATTACCTTTTACATGCTGATAATGGTAGGGTAACCTTAACCCTAAAGCTTAATTAGTGTATGAGTTAATAAATTTGCACATACCTTGTCACTTGTTGTCGTAAGGTAAAAGTTTTTAGGATTATATTAAGCGTAATTGCAGATTAGTTAGCGAGGATTAAGACTGACAAAAAAAAATTGGGGTGGTGACATGCATTTTTAGGTGGCATTTGGAAATGCCGGCCATTATCGCCAAGTCCATCGCCATACTGTCGGACGCAGGCCTTGGCATGGCCATGTTCAGTCTTGGTCAGTCTCTCTCTCTCTCTCTCTTTATCTCACTTTAATTCGGCTTTTTCTCTCCTCCACCCCCTCTCCTCTCCTTTTTGTACTGCACGTCTCTCCCTGTTAGGTGTCATGCTAGCTTGCTTTCTCTCTCTGGCTTTTATTGTCAAAAGGTCATAAACAGCACGCATTTAGCTACCCATCAAAGAGCTATTGCAACTGTATGTCATCATCGTGGATCTCTTTCAACCCTGCCCACAATATATATATATATATATATATATATATATATATATATATATGCATTTCGTTTCCTTGATTATGATAACTACAACTAAGACCTTGTTCTTTTGATTTATTTTGGCTAAATTTATTTTAAATTGAATTTGTCTAAATTTATTTTGAATTTATTTACATAATTTATTCTAAATTTATTTAAATTGAACTTATTAGGATCAAATTTATGAAGTTATTTGTTGAATTTATTCTGAACTTATTTGCTAAACTTATTATGAACTTATTTAATGAACTTATTTTGAGCTGAATTTTATCTGAACTTATTTTTCAAAGAGTAAGTCGAAGAGAAAAGGGCCTAAGAATATTTATATGTTTAAAAAAACAATTATTTGATACATGTTAAAATTTTGTGGAGATTCTAATGCGATGAAGAAGTGATGAATTTAAAGTTGTATAAAGGATGTCTGATTTAATGTAAATATTAAATAAGCGTTTACTTTCAAAATTCTAAGAATCTTATACTAAAGTCTTATTATTTTAATATTATACTGAACTCTTTAGATTGTAAAAAATAAGATCATTTTATAATGTAAGTAGCATAAACTTGTACACCTTATTCTAGTAAGTCCCTAACGTAAAAAGGCATATCGACTTTGGTTAACTATTATAGGCTCCTATTTTACAAATTCAGAAATCGTTTCTTATTAAATGGTTCAAATTGGAAAAAAAAGTTTAACTTCTTTTTAAACATGAAATACCGTATTACCAAAAAAAAGGGGCTAATGCATCATTTACAATGATAACAAATGCTTTTTAATCCACTACTTATTTGACTCCACCTTGGAATCCCAAATGCTTTTTAAAAATATACCAACTGCGACCAAATTCCATCTATTTCAATCCATTTCAACAATAAAAATATCTACTTCAACCAATTTCACAAATTGTCCAACCCCTATTTTCTAACGAAAAGAACATGCTCCTAGACCTTCTTCTTTTCATTGTTAAATTTCAATCAACTTGAACCCGCTTCAATTCAATTCACGAACTTCAGTAAAAAATATCAATTTTAATTCATTTTTAATCAACTTCAATTCAATCAATTTTAACCAATTATTTTAATCAACTTCTGCCCAATATATAAAAAGTATACTAACTTTAATTTATTTTAACCTACTTTAATAAAAATATTTATTTTAATTCACTTTAATGTGTTTTCACTAACTTTATTTATTTTTTAACACCTATTTTTCAACGGAAAGAAGAGATCCTATACTGACGAGGAAAAATAAATAAGTGGGGCATGGATTTTATTTCTTTCTGCATTAAAGACTGAAAAAGAATAATAGTTATTTCTGCATTAAAGACTGAAAAAGAACAGTACTGCCACAGAATGACAGAATCTACGAGAAAAATTATTCCATTTTCCAATTTCTACTCGAAAAAAATGGTACTATAAAGTGTCTGAAATGGTGACAAGAAAGATTTGAGTGATGCTGCATGCTCAGAGAAAGAGAAGTAGTAGTGGTGGAGGTGATGATGAAAGCTCAATCAAATGTGTCTTCTTTGGGTTTTGTCACTGCTACTCTTCATTAAAGTGCCATCCTCATGTGGGCACCACCAACAATGAATTCATTTTAAAAAAGAGAAAATTTTATCTTATTGATTCATAAATTTATTAAATTATAATTGCAAATCTCAATAACAACTTTGGGTTAAATTAAACTCAATTAGCTAGTTTTTTTTTTTTTTTTTTTTTTTTTTGGTTGGGATCAAAATTAGCTAGTATTTCTAGGAAGAAGATTTGTTGGTTTTCATTTTTCAATATGAAACTTTTTGAATATTGTCCACTATAATCTTTTATTTGTATGTTGTAGGTGCTAGCGCGTTAACTTGCAGCCTTTACGTTATTGCTATTAGTATTATATTATACGAAAGCATGGTTCAAATAATTTTTTACTATTTTAAAATCATTTCAGCTAAAAATTTGATTCATCTGAAGAAAATCTAATTGTTTTTAAACTGCCTTAGTTTCAAATTGAATACATAATTTGTTGAATACTGATAAAATTTGAGTTTAATATGTTAAAATCATTCGACAACTCGCTCATTGACACTGTTATCGATTATCTTACTTGATTTGTTGAAATATTAGTATTACCTAAGTCAATATATAGCTTGCTTTAAGATAATGCATAATAATAATGGATTGATTGCTAATGTTTTTTACTTTTTTAGCAGTAAATTTAGATTTTATTTCATCTAATTATGACCATGATTGAAATTAATTACACAGGGTTGTTCATGGCATTGCAACCAAGGATAATAGCATGTGGAAATTCAGTGGCAACTTTTGCAATGGCAGTAAGATTCCTAACAGGGCCAGCTGTGATGGCTGCTGCCTCGATCATCGTTGGCCTTCGTGGTGTTCTTTTACACGTTGCCATTGTCCAGGTTCCCCCCCCCCCCCCCCCTCTTTTTTCATCTTCCCTTCCAACCCTAATTCACTTTCACTATTCATGATAATCATGATTAATGATTGTAGTTAAAGAGTGAAATATAGTAATTAATAATAATAAGGGTCATACTAGTTAATATCTACTCTATACTATAATAGAAATATCTAAATATCTCATTATTCATAAGTTTACCCACCCGTTTCACTTCCGTGCCGAAGGAAGGGATTCAAATGTTCCAAAAGGGGAAAGATTAGTTAACTAACTTTGAAAGATTAAACTTGACGATCAAGAATGGTTACTTTGTTAATACAAATTCCCCAAAAATAAAGAGATTTGAATATTTACTTTAATAAATAAATGCTATAATTATGAGTACATATATATATATATGTATATATATATCATTGCAAAATCATGACCGTAAAACCAAAAAAAAAAAAGCTACCCTATTTTTGGCTCCAAATGGCCCATGATTGCTTCCACAAAGAGGAAATTGTATGGGTGTAGTAGAGCTATATATCCTGAATTTTGGGAGTGCAAAACTATGGGATTGGCACTTGATAATGGAGGTGCCTTTTCACATAAGTGATAAACATTTTTATTCAACTTTGAAGTCATCTTCTCACCAGCTAGGCCCCCTCTTTTGTTTCGAAGTACCATGATTTGACTAATGAAGGCTCCAATATTAGGTTTTTGTCGATAAAGTATATATATATGTAATGGATGGTGTAAGTTTATTGGTGGTTTCAATGGGGATTATATATAGCATAGGATAAGAAATTGATTACAAAAAAAAAAACCTTAAGAAATGAGTTTGATAGCAGGAAGTGATTAAGCTTAATTCAAATGTATTTGTTGAGCTTTAAATTGATAGTTTTGACGATCTAGTGCCTTCGATCATATGCGTTGGAGTACAATGCGGTACATTGGTTGGCTTAGAATCAAGAGATATTTATTTCTTGCTTTTCTTAGAAATTAGCGGAGTCATTTGTTTGTTTTCTACGTACTAGAAGATGATTTAGGTTTCTGCTTAGCAACTATTTGTAGTTGACCTTTTGCCCACAACATTTTAGTTTCCGAGTTATACCCAACTACTAATAGAGAACCCCCCCCCCCAAAAAAAAAGCATGTCCATCAACATGAAACTTTGCTTTTTTGGTGTTGATTGAACACAGATTGATACTGAATAGATATGGATACATTAGATTTTAGTTTCGGTCCCCTAGTTATATATAGTATTTTAGTCCTCTGACCTCACTCGAACCTAACAAAATCCGGGAAGCGTTCCCCCTAATCTGACAACTTTTTTCACTAAGGACAAATTTGGGAAGTTTTAAAAACATTCATAGAGGAGTTCAATCCATAAAAATTGAAGGAGAAGTTTTGAAACCAATGCTTAATTAAAACAATTTGTTTCATAAAATGTTTGTTTGGGTTCAAATATATAATTAATTATCCTAATAACGCAGGCAGCTTTGCCCCAAGGAATTGTCCCGTTTGTGTTCGCCAAGGAGTATAACGTGCACCCTGACATTCTCAGCACAGCGTGAGCATTATCTTCTTCTTTTTTTTTTTTAACAAAAATAAAATTATTTTTATATCTTATATATAAATTAATGTCTAATTTATTATTGTTTTTTTCCTTAAAAAAAATTCTTGCAGTGTTATTTTTGGAATGCTGATCGCGTTGCCGATAACACTAGTGTACTACATTTTGTTGGGACTGTGAAGTGCAATTCTTTGGAGGTCAGTGTACGTTGTTTAATCACACAATCAAGAGGCTAATTGGATCTACATGCATGCAATGGAAGCACGTAATAATGTAGAAAATGAATGCATGGAATGGCTTTTGAAGATGGACAAGGGACAAAGCTTATGGTGGGAAAGAACAAGAAAAGTCATCGATCGATTTTATGGATTTTCTTGGTGGATAAAGAATGTAAAACTCGTGTTTTTAGTCTATATTTATCAATAGGAATGCATGTAGGAAGATGTAGATTTTTAATTTCGTCTTTTGTTGTGAGTTTTGTGATGATTCTTATAATGTTGAAATTAGAAGTAGTTCATAAACTGCCTAACCCTATGAAAGCATCAGATCTAAGCACATGCATGTTCTCCTTTTATGTTGCAAATAATGCGTGGATTTTTATGAAAAGTAGGAGTTTGTTTTTTTTGGGGGGGGGGGTTAGAGGATGTCTACGTGTTCATCTTTGCTCCATTTTCTGGGGGCATATCAATCTTGTTCTTCAATGCATCTACTCAAACATCATTTGTTTTAAACTTGTGATAAATCAATCGTAAGTCCTTCTATGATTCTTGTAGAACATCAAGGAGCCATTGAAGGTCTCCTGTTGGAACTCAGAGAGAAAAATGGAGAGAAGAGAAGAGAAGCATAATGTGTATATTGCAGAATGTGTACAATGCCTTTCCTTATATACAAGCTTGTCTGTAACAAGTAAATGAAGAATCTTCTAACAACCTTGAACTAATTTGCTGAGCTGGATAACAACCATGAGAGAGAAAACTACTATCCTTAACATCTCCCCCTCAAGGTGGAATTGGTGGGGAATCCAACAATCCCATCCTTGAAGCCAAAAAATTGTGCTGTCGTTCTCCCAGGGGGTTTTGTCATTAAGTCAGCCAATTGTTCCTTGGAAGGAACATACGAGGTTTGAAGAAATCCTTCCAGAATTTTATCCCTGGTGTAATGGCAGTCTATCCTTAAATGTTTAGTTCTCTCATGAAAAATAGGGTTCTCAGCTATATGCATAGCTGCCTTATTGTCACAGTTCATAGTAATAGGCAAAGAGAGATGAACATTAAAGTCTTGTAACAGGTTTGAAAGCCATTCTAACTCAGAAGTGGTAGCTGACATTGCCCTATATTCAACCTCTGCTGAGGATTTAGCAACTGTTTTCTGCTTCTTGATTTTCCAGGAGACCAAGGAAGAACCTAAGAAGATGCAGTAGCCTGTAAGGGATCTGGCTGTCAATCTGCAGGTTCCCCAATCAGCATCACAGTATGCTGTTAGGTGTAAACTGCAGTCTGCTGGATAATACAAACCCATGTTGGTAGTGCCCTTTAGGTACCTCAGAACATGTAAAGCAGCCTGATAATGAGCCATTGTTGGATGCTGTAAAAATTGACTTAAATGCTAAACAGCATATGATATGTCTGGTCTGGTCAAGGTCAAATAAAGCAATCTGCCTACCAATCTTCTATAAGATTCAGGATTAGATAGGAGAGGACTAGAAATAGAAGAGAGTTTCAAACCCTAGGGCAAAAGAAACTTTGTAGGTTTTGCACCTGTTAATCCTGCATCACTTAATATATCCAAGATATATTTCCTCTGATTGAGAAAAGTGCCAGCAGTGGATCTGGAAATTTCAATACCTACGAAGTACCTGGCCAGTCCTAGGTCCTTGATAGTATATGCTGTATGTAAATCTTGCTTGATCTGAGCAATGCCATCAATATTATCCCCAGTGATTAAAAGATCATCAACATATACCAATATGAATATTTGCCTACCATTGTGACTTTGAGAAAATAGGGAGTAATCACTCTTGGATTGCCTAAACCCCTTTCTAAGTAAAAATTTGGTCAGTTCAAGATTCCATTGTCTGGAAGCTTGCTTGAGGTCACATAGAGACCTTTGTAATTTGCATACTTGACCAGGGGATGCCTTTGTATAGCCTGCAGGAGGCTGCATGTAGACTTCTTCATCAATGAATCCATGGAGGAAGATATTATTAATGTCAAGTTGATGTAAAAGCCAGGATTTTACAGTTGCTAGAGTAATAAAAATTCTGACTGTTGTGAGTTTGGCCACTGGAGAAAAAGTATCCTTGTAATCCTTATCCTTTATTGCTCAAAGCCTCCAATGATCAATCTGACCTTATGTCTTTCAATCGAGCCATATGGCTTAAACTTGGTTTTATATACCCGTTTAGAGGTAAGAGCTTTCTTCCCCTCAGGTAAGGAAGTCAAAACCCAAGTTCCATTTTGTTCTAGGGCTGTAAGCTCCTGTTCCATTGCCTTTACCCACTCAGGATGTTGCTGTACCTATGAATAAGTGCTTGGTTCTGGAGTTTGCAACACACTAGCAAGTGATATGACATAATCAGAAGAGAAAGGTGTCAAGTCTGAGGAGGTGATAAAAGGATAGGGTGTACGTAATTTAATTTGAGCATTAAAGCTATGTGATGGGGAAGATTGAGTTTTAATTGATTGAAGAGTGGATGTGGACTGTCTTGAGGTTGGTGGCATACAAACAAAATCCTTAAGCCAAGTGGGAGGACCTATGACTCTGTTGGACTTTCTAAGTGGTAGTACTTGAGGGACTGGTTCTTCATGAGAACCTGAAATAGGTGAAACAGTTCTTGATGTGTGTGTGTTCCTTGGGGAAGAATCTAGAGAACAAGAGATAGAAGAAGAGGTATTAAAGCAGGGATCATGACTGTCAGAATCACGAGAAGTGTCTGACACTGGGTCTGTAGAGGCAGAGAAATCCTGGGAGTTGCCTGATGACAAAAGGAGGTCATCAGGAGTATATAGAAGATCATGATCTGGAAATAGAATGTTATATGGTGGGTCCCCTTCAGCCCTGGCCTGTGATACTGGAAGCCTTTTAAAAGGAAAAGTTATTTCTTGAAAAATAACATCTCTACTGTGAAAGATTTTCTTATTTTCAATGTCATATAATTTATACCCTTTCAAACCAAAAGTGTATCCAAGAAGAACACTCTTGATTGTTCTTGGTGCAAACTTATTATTTTCACCCACATTATGTGCAAAACATAGACAACGAATTGTTCTCAGTTCATCTAACAATGGTTACTTGCCATACAAAACCTTATAAGGGCTCTGCCAATTCAAATTTTCTATTGGCAGCAAGTTGATGATGTGAGTAGCAAATAATACACATTTACCCCAGAAATTTTTGGGAAAACCAGCTTGGAATCTGATTGCCCTGGCTGTGTCTAATAGGTGTCTGTGTTTTCTTTCTGCCACATCATTTTGTTGTGGGGTTTTGACCATAGATCTTTGCAATAAAACTCCTTTTGCTTTAAAAAAATCAAGACAAGTGGAGTTGATAAATTCTGTTCCATTGTCAGTTCTAAACATGAGAATTTTTGTGTGAAATTGTGTTTCAATCATGTTGTAAAATTGAATGAGGGTAGAAGCAACTTGATTCTTGCTATGCAGTAGCTGAGTCCAAGTGCTTCTACTGAAATCATCAACAAGTGTAAGAAAATAATGTGCTCCAGTAACATTGGTAGTTCTGTAAGGGCCCCAAAGGTCCATATGTACAAGTTGAAATAGAGATTGAGTAGTGATAGAGCTTTTGTTGAAGGGAAGTCTGTGACACTTGGCAAGGACACATATTTCACAGAAAAAATTATTTGAAATGTGAGACTTATAATCTGGTATATGTCTCATTTTAAACAAGGAAGTATGACCTAATCTGGCATGTAATACATCAAAAAAAGAAGAGTTACATGCTACGTTATTTGCAGGAAAAGAATCAAGACTGGGAGTAGTCATGGATTTGCTGGAATAAACTGCAACAGGTTTAGAATTTGAAGTAATGGGGACTTTGCCTTTGGTCTTGCCCAGAGCTAAAGGATCAAGTTTGTATAAACCACCTTGTTTGGGTGCCACAGCCACCGTTCTGTTAGTTGAAAGGTCCTGGAATATACATGTGTCAGAAAAGAAGATGACACACAGATTATTATGGGATACTAATTGGCTGACTGAAAGAAGGTTGAATCTAAAATCTGGCACATACAAGACATTGTGTAGGTTGAGATTAGGAGCTAAGGTAACTTGGCCAGTTTGCAAAACAGGTTTTGAAGTTCCATCAGGTAAGGTCACTAAAGTGTGTTTAGAGGATTTTATGGTTTTTGTAAGCAAATTCTGATTAAAAGTCATATGATCACTTGCTCCTATGTCAATTATCTAAGAACTAAGACAATTATTTATCACAGAACAACAAATGCAGACTGAGAGCTCATAGGATTTATACATGTAAAATATGTAAATGCATATTAATATGTAGCTGAATGATAGGTAGAAGGGCCATGAAAATCACTGCTCTGCTTTCCTTTCATCCATTTCATTATCTCTTGAGCAACAAATGCCTGAACTCATTTAGTGTCATCCTGACCTAAACTGTGAGTTTCCTTGCAGTGTGGGGTCTCATCCAGGGGTGTATCACTAAATTCCTGAACAACTGCATTAGCTGCAACTCTCAGAAGTGCTTTCCCCCTGACATTTTCCCCTACTCCTTTGTACCAATCAGAATATCCAACCAATTTAAAGCACTGATCAGTGTTGTGTCCTGATTTCTTGCAGTGGTTACAGTACCTGACAGCTTTGTTGTCTTTGCCGTCCTTCCTTCCTTTGCCCGTATTTCTTGTCAAGAAAGCTGTTGGAGATTGCTCTGAGTCTCCAATTCCAACACCACCAGATTTGGTGACATTAGCAGCTATTTCTCTTATGACACCAACACCTCCTATGACTTGTCTCTGCTTTTCAACTCTTTGAATCACTGAGTAAGCTTTATTTACATTAGGAAGAGGATCAAGGAGTAAAATCTACCCCCTGATAGATTCATATTTATCATTTAGATGCATCAAGAAATGCATTAATTTCTGTCTTTGCTCGTTTGCAAGAATTTTCTTGACAACATTGCATGTCTCAGCACATTTACCCTCAGGAATCTCAGAAAAATCACTCAGTTCTTCCCAAAGTTTCTTCAATTTAGTGTAGTATGCAGCTACACTATAATTTCCTTGATATAATTCTGATATTTCCTTCTCAAGTTGATACAACAATGGTCCATTACTATCACCAAATCTTTCTGTAAGTTCTGACCATAGCTCCTTTGCAGAATCAACATAAAAGAAAGCCTCAGCCAATTCAGGAATCATCGAATTTAACAACCAACTCAGAACCATACCATCACACCAAATCCATTGATTAAGTTGTGGAGAGCTTATTGCAGGTTTTGCACATGAACCATCAAGGAATCCGAGTTTACCTTTTGTTCTTAGTGCGATCCTTACTGACTTGCTCCACCGTTGAGAATTTTGGCTAGTCAATTTGAGATTGATCAATTGCAATCGAGAATGATTTGATGGTTGAAGAAGAAGAGGATCATCATTGTATGATGATTCCATGGCTGAAACCATATCAGAAACAGTGAGGAACAATCACAAGAATTCGAAGTAATGATGATTAGCTGGTCTGATTGATGAACCAAATCAATCAGACGAAAAGAAAAAAATTGTGTTTAGATTGGCATAGGCCTGATCAATTGATGAATGAAATCAACTGATCGAAGAACAAGAATGTTGAGGTTCTTGTGATTCTGGATCTTTAGCCTTAGTGCTCTGATACCATGTAGAACATCAAGGAGCCATTGAAGGTCTCCTGCTGGAACTCAGAGAGAAAAATGGAGAGAAGAGAAGAGAAGCATAATGTGTATATTGCAGAATGTGTACAATGCCTTTCCTTATATACAAGCTTGTCTGTAACAAACAAATGAAGAATCTTCTAACAACCTTCAACTAATTTGCTGAGCTGGATAACAACCATGAGAGAGAAAACTACTATCCTTAACAATTCTCCTTTCCTGCCCTCCTCAATCGGGACAATTAGAGTTGACAATCATGTTGGATCCAATCAACCTATTTTACCAATCATTATTTTCGTGTTCTATATTGAAAATAACTCAAATACATCCCAGAACAGCAAATGACATGATAAGAATTTCAAACTTAAATTGCAGCATATCATGTAGTGTCTGTATTTCTCAATAGTTTTAAAGTTTCGTATCATATTATTAAAGTCTTATATTAGGCTTTGCCTATAGATTGGCTAGAAGAAGACGCATCGAATAAAACTATCGTGAATGAACTCTCATGGTGTGCTTGTACTAGTCTATCATACAGCCAACTCGAGACTGTTATGGGCACAAAATTGATTAGGGCCTGGCAAATGACGCATGAAGGGAATGAAAGTAGATAGTTCAAATTAGGAGTGTGTAAAAAAAACCATGTCTCCGATTTCAATCCACAATTTGTTTGGACTTGATAGGTATGGACCCAGATTCGATTAGACTGATTCCGAGAGCGGTTCCAAAATTTAGGATTCGATTATAACAGATCCAGTATCAGGTCCTGAAATTTTGGAACAGCGCTTGGACCTAGTACCGGTACCCGGTTAAAATTTTAAGAATTTTGATGAAAAAATGTAAAAAGTAAAGCCTTATTCTTTAATTGATGCATGTTTTGTATCGAGACCAAACTTTCAACTACTGCAGTTTAACCCTTTATCTTTTTGGTTTTTAATTTATCCCCGACTTACTCGTTATCAGATACGAAGCTGCAATAGGGCCAAGGGAGGCCATGGCCCCCCTGGCCTTGGCCCATAGAAACTTATATAATTTGGTTTTGTGGTTTGTAAATCATGGGTTACTGTGAGCATGAGTGGTCGTGGAACCTTTCTTTAGTAAGTGGTGCTGTGTTCAAATCTCAGCACTATCTTTTTCCTATTTCCTGTAGTCACTATTTTTGGTGCCCCATGGGCCTTTCATTCATTATTATTTATTTCATATTCCTTTATTTTTCTCCGTGTTTGCCTAATTTCTTGAGCTCCTCTTCTTAAATTTTTGGATTCACTATTTTATTTTTTAGTTTTCCAACCCTCACATAGACTTTATAGTCTTTATATGTTTTTTTATGAATTGTAAGTCAAGTGCTAGTGATTCGTGATGATGATATATTAGATAGTTTGTCAAAATTTATGAGGTTTGTATTACTCATATTATTTCATGAAGTCTTGCTTGTCAAGAAAAATGATTATTTCATGATGTAGATGGCTATAATTCTTGTTTGTTATAAAAGTTTGTAGGTGTACTTGCATTCCATAAAAAATTATCATTTTATTCTTTTTATTTCAATTTTAGCAAAACTTCAAATGCTTACAAAAATATAGGAATGTGAAATATCATCACATAACAATTATGTTGCAGCCTAACAACTTAAATGTGGATACATTTCCTTCTTAGACATGTTGGCATGTTGTAATATTTTGCCCTTACTATTGACAAAAATGAACTTTCATTAATACGTTCAATACTTTGGCCCCCCTTTACATGAAACTCTAGCTTCGCCCCTACTCGTTATGTATCTCGACCACTATGGATTTCTTCCTTCAAGCTTTGGTTCTTTTCCTCATGAGCCTTGTTACTTACTATGTATTTGTTTTTGCCTGGTAAGATGTGTCAAATGGCTCAATTAATCATACTGTAGACGGTGGTAATTCCAAGATCGAGCAACCTTAGCTCTGGTACTATGTCAAGCTTTATGTAAACTAAGCTATATACAAACCAACTTGCATATATGCCAAATGAAATTTTAACCTAAAGCCAGTTGGAAATGGATGAAGTAACTTATTTGTTTATAAACTTACCCTAGGGATTCCTAGGGCAGTTTGGAGATGAAAATAAGTCTCCTATAAACAAGTAGGAGGTGAGCATACGTTATACATCCCAGAAAGTAAAGGAGAGATGTTTTTGACCCAATACGGGGGTCTTGGGTAGGGGTGAGATCCTCTTGACCCAGTAGATGGTTTTGAGTGATGGTGTGGGGCATGACATTTTTAGGGCGTATCCCGCACGCCCCAAACCCCAATAGGCAGAGATTGTGTTGAGAGGGAATATAGATTTATGAGTGAGGAGTGACTCAAAACACTTGCTAGAGGAGATTGATAATGCATAGTTTTGTAAGTGTACTTGATTGTAATATATCTTTTCTTATTATAGTTGATGTGCTAATTGTTGATGGGTTGTGGTTTCCCCCCAAACCTCAATGTTTAGAAGTTTTCACATAATAATTGTAGTGTTTTCTTATGTCACGTATGCTAGTGACGGAATTTTTTTTTTTTTTTTTTTTGGGTGTATGCATTGCTCGGTTGATTAAAGTCCAAGCCCAATTTATATGAAAATTGACATAGTGTTAGAGCAAGGTTGCTTGATCTTGGATTTGTCATTGTCCCTAGTATGATTAATTTGTGGGCACGTGTTTAGTCTTATTAGTAGCACACATTTGAGGGAGTGTGTTGGATATAATAGTAAGTGAGTGCTGTTCAACATTGAAAATTTAAGAGGCATAAGTATGTTCATAAACTAATTAATTACTCTGCCCACTATCAATTAGTTTGGATTGAAATCTCATTTATCTTATATGCCAACTGATTTATTTATGGCACAATTCATGTAAAATGTGACAAAACCGGAACGTAATGAATTGATTGCTGACTAGCACGTTGCACCATTATTTTAGAGTCGAATCGCGTAATAAGTGAGATAAGCTAGTTGAACAGTCATACAAATTTGCGAACCCACTTGATGGATGACATTTAATCAAATGGCTTAATGGTGTGCCAAGATAAGTGAGATCAGTCATCGAACGCTCACGCAAATTTGATCCAAGTGTCAACACAAAAGATCACTAACTCGAATGAAAGATCAAATAGATGATCATTATAGACTTTAGATTTACTTTAAAAAAAAAGAAAAAGACTTTTTGGAAAACACAAACGCTAAAATGAATTATTAAGAAAAATTTGTCAGACGTTAGACTCATGAATGCATCAGAGAATTATAACAAAATAAAGTTATACAATACACTTGAAATAGTATTTTTAAACCCTAGTTAAGCCCTAAAATCTGGACAATTTTGGTTAGATTAGGCATCACAAAACATGCATGCACTTGCAGCTGCCCAAAAATTTTGACCTTGTAGCCCAATATGACAATCATTTCGGCTTTACCTTAATGGATTAGTTGCCATCCATCTGCATTTTTACCTTTTAGCCCATATCCAGTGTAAAAGCCTAAAGGCTGAATTTGATCACTAATTAGTTAAGATTAGATGTGTAATGATGGCCTAAAACGTTCACAACATGCACCACATAATGACATCAGATTCCAAGACATGTAATAATGCTAGTGGTTGGGGTTTGCCTAACGTCTACATCATGTTCATGTATGTTGACATACACTAGTTAGTTTTTAATATTTTTTCTCTGATCGGGCTCTTTTTATCTATTAGATAAGGATTCCACTTATAAGGTGGAAAATGTTAAGTGAATTCTTAAAAATAGAGGGTTCAAGTAGATTTGATACTGAAAGGCCAGTTAGGTTAATCAAATCACCCTAGAGGGGGTGAATAGGCTGATTAGCAAAAATTAAAGCAATTATAAAAACTAAATGCGGAAATAAAAGCGAGACAAAACACGATGATATTTTTACGTTGTTGGCCCTTTCAAATGGGGTAACTCACCGCCTAGCGCTCTTCTGTCCTTAGGATTTGAACAGCTGCACTTCTTATTCAGTTAAGAAATTACACACTTAAGTCCCCTAACTCGACAAAGGCATAAAGTATGTTCATAAACTAATTAATTACTCTACCCACTACTAATTAGTTTTGAATTGAAATCTCATTTGTCTTATATGCTAACTGATTTATTTATGGCACAATTTATATAAAATTTGACAAAACTGGAACGTAATGAATTGATTGTTGACTAGCATGCATTGCGCCATCATTTTAGAGTCGCGTAATAAGTGAGATCAGCTAGTTGAACAGTCATACAAATTTGCGAACCCACTTGATGGATGACATTTAATCAAATGGCTCAATGGTGTGCCAAAATAATAGTAAGTGAGTGTAGCTCAAGTGATTTCTCAATTGCTTCGGTGCCTTGGACTTGCTTCAACACCTTGTGTTTATAGCTAAAGATCAGACCAACTAACTGTTATGACGTAATCTTTTAATCATGACAATTTTTGACTTGCTTGAATGAGATTGGTCGTTTTCAAGTGTACTTGAAATCATTCTTTGTTTGTTGTACAAATAAACCTGCTATCGGGCCCTCATAACAAGAAGTATATCTCATTTAAATAAAATGTGTGATATAATCTTCATGATCCTTGCTTTAATTGTATTTTTTAAATTCAAATTCAAATTCAAGCTCTAGCTTTCTAAATCAAAGAATAATGTTAGGGATTTTATCATCATATCAATTAGTGATTATCATAATATTCTCCTCAATCAATGAAAGGATATTGCATTGATAATAAAATATTTCTCCAACATCAATATCTTAGATCATATAAAATCTGTATGATGCTCTATCATATAATATCTTCAAGTAAACCACATAATATCTTTAGCCAATCAAATATAAGCTTAATATTATGTCATATCAATTAAGAAAATTCTTGATAAAATAATTTTCATCAACAAATATATAAGATAGTTCTCATGAGATTTTATCTTTAGTTTTGCACTATCCAGTATTAATCCATAAGATAAAATCCGTATCATATCCAATCAAATTAATTAGCCTAAATTATATCCATAGTCATATCTCTAATTGGGCTCAGAATACGAAACATATGGAGGTGGAACCAAGCCTTATTAATGAAAGAAGCGTGGCGCATCCATACTCACCTGCAGTCTCTATTAGCACTTCTATATCGAGGTAAGTATGGCGCTCACTCACGCATAAATGCAGCCTATTTTGAGTGCAAGGAACAAAATGCTTCATGGGGTCAACGGGGGCTACTTAAAGCAGCCACTAAATTCAAAGAAGCCTTGAATTGGCAAATCTATAATGGACGCACTATGAGGACTCCAGAAGATAAGTATTAATGGCACAATAACACCAAACTAAAGCCAAGACACTCCATTGACTAAACACCCTGGGAACATAGACCCATCTCTGCATTATTTAATGAAACAAGAACAAGTTGGAACCTCTTGATGATCAGAGCATTATTTCCCCCCAAAGTTGCTTGTGATATCCTCAAACGGCCAGTATGACCTACTAATAAACTAGACCAACTTTACTGGTCCTCTAAACCTACTGGCATATACACTATTAAATCGGGCTACCAGTGGTTGATGAACAAAGGAAAGTGCCTTCAAGATCCTCGAGCACCCAAAATGTGAAAAACTCTCTGGTCTTTACCAATCCCACCAAGATGGAAAATATTAGTTTGGAAGCCCTATCATGGGGCAATACCCACTAGATGTAACCGGAAAGTAAGAAAAATAGAACACGCATATACATGCCCAATGTCCAAGAATGAGGAAGAAACCATTGAACATATTTTCAAAGACGGCTGGCTTACAAAGAGGATTTGGTGGAGTTCCCCATTTACAATCAAGATTAATGCAAACCCCCATGCTCCCTAGAAACATTGGATATGTGACTGCCTGCTCTATTTGGCCCGTCATGGCAACACAGGGAAACAGGAAGCCTCTACATTTGTTGCAATCGTTTGGTGTATTTGGCTCACTCGTAACCATTCCCTGTTCCAGTCACACTCGATAATAAAGGTAATACTCCAAAATAGCTTACAAACCCTATTGAATAGTTATAGGCTCCCACGCCAATCTTTTCAGAAGATCAACCACGACACACATAATTTTTCCGTCGTACATTGAGGGCATCACTCTGTGCACCCGGACGTGACCATTCAAATCGCTGCAAGGAGTGTGCCTCAAAACTATTAGCCATAGCCCTAGTTGTAGAAAAGGTGCTCCAACTAGCAGCACAATATAATTGGCAGCTAATCAAGATCAGGACGTGCAGTACAACACTCTTACAGGCACTAAGACAAGGAAATAATGTTGAAGTAGTGTATCTGTGATAATAGATCAATGCCTTAGTCTCAAAAATAGTTTCATGAGTTGTACGGTTAGGAGAGTAAACAAGGAACAACTTCAGATGTAATAGGCCTAGATAGACAGGTAAGATGAAATTCCTTGTACTTGCTTTAGCTTGATAATAATAAAATGCATTATCGTTCCGATAAAAAAAAATATCTCCAATTGTATCAACCCAAAATATCCAAATTATGTCATAAAAACCTTCACATAATCTCTAGCATTATGGCAACATATAAATCACGATCTCCGTGCCATCCTATATCACATTTTCTTTTATTAAGAATTTCTCCACAAATGATATTCACAATGCCATATAATTTCCATGGTTGCATGACTCAATTAACACTTGTAACTTATCATATAAATGTTGCTCCATACTATATATCAAACTCAGAAGTAGGTCCAAAATATGTATTTCAATATTAGTAAATATATATTGGATCTATGATGAATATTATATATAGAAATAGGATAGTAATATATAAAATATAATCACTTCCTTATTTCATACATAATATTAATAATATTGTTTGTTATCATCAAAATCAATATGTGACTCTTAGAGTCAATAAATATAAATGCCTTATACTCAGACTAAATGATTTGGATTTGTACATGATTCCTAATTAAAAAGGAGTTTTATCTACCAAGTTATTTTTATTGCAATACAAGTTTATTGGGGGTGAATATTAACCTTCTTAAAATGAATTGACGGCGAAATAACCCACATGAACACAAACCAATGTCTCATCAACGGATTCAAAATTAACCCTACTAAATCTATGATGAACCAAGATTTTATGGTTGAAACTTGTGCTTATCTATGTTTAATTGTATAGATCGATTTCAAAGCCTCACTTTGAAGCACTTTCATCGATGTACTACGTAGTGAGACTTGGACAGTATACTGCATTACACTACTTCTTCCATATGCACCGAAGAATCACTACAAACTTTGTGGGTTAATGTTCATTTTTCATTTTATTTTATTTTTTTGATAAACTTCACCTTCAAAATTAATAAAGTCAACATCACACGATCTTTTTGTACTTGGTACCTGATATAGCTTTTGGACGCGCATGAGAAATTTTTGATAAAAAGTCTCCCACAGAAACCCTTCAAACATTCCAAATTAAAATGAAATTAAATTGCATTGCGCCAAAATTGACCACGAGTGTTTGACCATAGAACATATGATCAAGACTTCCGGCGACGAATCTCCATCGAAACAATTAAGCACAGTGATGATCATCGAGAGACTCTACACTCTGAAATTCCCAAATTGATCACGTGTAAGAACCCTAGATTTCACCATCAAATCACCCCAATTTGCAAATTTAATTTGCATTCCTTTCGCACGGACAAATTCTCTTCCCTAAAACAACGCGCAAACCAACTTCCACTTTCATAGATTTGCGCTTAGCCAGTCACGCAATTTTGTCTATTTTGATTGACCATCCACCCAATTTCTCTTTCCTTCTCCTTCACCATTACGCATTTCTTCGATCGATACCCATGAAATCTAAGTTCAAACTTGCCTTTCATGAATTTCTCTCTCCAACTTGTTTCAGCTTCTTCCACCAAATTTGATTCCCTGTTATTAAGATTGGTTTGATTTCTCCATCAATGGAATGAAGGGATTGTAGAGAGAGAAAGGTTTCCCAGAAAATTTGACAATGGTGTTGACAGAGATATCAATGATACATCATGTGGGCATTGTGCTGGGTCTGCTATCGTTGCTCAATGCTTACAGTTTTTGCCACCCACTTGCTTACTTTGCAGCTCTCGTGTACCTGTACCGGGTTTGGATCTTCTCTTTTTATGAATTTGGTTTATTTATTCACGCTTCATCAATCGTTAGATGGGATTGATCTGAATTCTTGTTTTTTGGTTAAGTCTTTGATAGAAGGGGTTTATTAAATCTTGTGCTTTATTGGGGCCCTCTTGTTTGTGTACAGGTTCACGAGCGATATGACATGAGATTAAGGCGAAAATTGCGATATGAAGAGAATAAAGCATGTAATCAAAGACGGGTATTTTCCGCTTTGCTTTTTTCCTTTTTGTTTTTTTGGGGGTGTTGGCAATTGTTAGAAGAGCCAATATCTGTATGATCTATAGGAGGAATGACATGCGTGGTGGGGACATCTTGTCATGGCTTTGGTGGGATTTGAACTTAAAAGTCTACAGTTGAATACTATTAAAAGGGTGGCTTTAGTGGTCAGAACCATGATGAGTATTCTATGTGGGAGAGTTAGGTGTGTGAAGTTAATGCATATGTGCATACTTTGCTGTGGAAGTAACTATTGAGTTGATTTATTTAACAAGTTACCAGTTCCTATCAAAGTGGTTGAAAGAACCACTATTGGATTTTCTTTTGCCAGAGCTCGATTATAGAGGACCGATCAAACCTAGAGTCCAATAATACCATTGTCACTATTCAATTTTCGGGGCAAGGCGCGTGAATTTGGATTACTTGGAATTACAGGACATTGGCTTCGTTGGATTTATTTCAAAATTTATTGCACTTTTCCAGCATTGTCCTTCTATGGAACTAGATCATTGTTACAATGTTAATCTATTGCGTTGATACGATGCTCCCTTTTGCCTCATCAGACAAGCTGAAAATTTATCAAGAAGGGTGATCTTTTAACTCTTGTCCTCTCTGCTTACTCAGATATTAACAGATTCTGAGACAGTGCGGTGGTTGAATCATGCTATTGGGAAAGTGTGGCCCATATGTATGGAGCAGATCACTTCCGGAATTTTTCTGCGAATTATACCATGGTTCCTGGACAAGTACAAGCCATGGACTGTTGTATGGTTATATTTCCTGCTTAATTTAGTTCAATGATCATGATATCTTTTATTGTCCGAACTTAGATTGAAATATTGTGTGATTGTCATGGAATCTTGAGCAAGAGGGTCAGTAATCATGTAAACCCTCTCCATCGCTGCCAATGTGCTGGTGTTGGGACAATAAGTTGGCCCCTTCAGCCCATGTCATTGAACTGTGACCCTGTGTTGCTTGAATACATACATTCATTTTTCTACTGAAAATCAATGCATTGAGAAATCAACATCATTAATTGTTTTCACCTATAGTTTGATTATTATCATTGCTAGTACTATCATTAGTACTTGCATTATTGATATTCGTGTTATTTTTATACTTTCTTTAACTTTTAAAATATTTTTTTATCTTTCTTGGTTGTCAACAGTTCCCCCCCTCTCTCTCTTTTTTTTTTTTTTTTTTTTTGTGGGGGGGGCTGGTGGCAAAGAACCATTGGCAATAACTCTTTCCATAAAACAAAGGTTATGTACTTTTGTTATATACATCAACTGTTCCAACTTCCAACACAGTTCAAAAACTTGAGCCAAACTTTGGGTCTTGTGGTGGCCTAGATGTGTATACATCAGGCAATGGTGTGATTGGCATTTGACTGTGTTCATGTTGCTGCGGTTTGCATTGTGTCAAATAGCCATCAGAAGTTTCAAGCAATTAATTACAGCTATCTGTTTATGAATACCCAAAATTTTTGCATCTTTATTAATTCAAAGATGGAATTGTAATTAGAATTGTTTACATATCTTATAGAAGTATAGCATCAACAATGTTGGATACATATATATTTCTTGAGTTTTGGGATTCCCTTGAAATAGGTTTACATGGTCAGTTTCTTGTTTTGGGAGAAATGCCTTTGTTGTCACTCTTTAGACCATGTGTTAATTTGATTTGACAAATGGAATTGGATTTTGAATCATTTATTTAAGATGAGGATACAATGTCTATTAAAGGAAGGAAAAATGGGAGTCCATTGGGGAAGGATTCCCTTGTAAATTGTTTCAGTGACGCACTGTAGTAGATGGGCTGCTGGCTAATGAACAAGTTCGTTTTTAGCTAATGTAGGGTGATGATTGTTTTTTGTTAGTTTTCATTGTGATAGTGCTGACGAGCTTTTCTTATGTGTCAAGAAACAAACTGTTGTTCAGCATCTGTACTTGGGAAGGAGCCCTCCGCTATTCACTGAAATAAGGGTTCTTCGTGACTCTGTCGATGATGACCATTTGGTAGGTGCCAGAAGGTTTGCTTCAATCTCATATGTGGTGAGTAGATATCTATTTGTATATATTCTGAAGACACAGTAACACATGTAGGTTTTGGAGCTTGGACTGAATTTCCTGACGGCAGATGACATGAGTGCAATCCTGTATGCAAAGCTGAGAAGGAGGTTGGGATTTGGAATTATGACTAAGATGCACTTAACTGGCATGCATGTTGAAGGGAAGGTATGCATTTTATGAGCGCAATTCATCATCAGGACCCAAATTGTGAAGGAAATGACTATGGCATGACATCTTTCTCAGACTTTGTTGACATTCTCATCCTTTTGGGACATTCTGCATATTCTTGCATAACTTTGTGTACGAAACTTTCATTTAGTGGCCTTCTTTGATGAGTTCTATATGATGGACATGGGACACAAAAGTATCTTTGTCGAGTTTATTAAAATTCCCCCCTATATAACCTGTTTAAGTTAAATTGAAAGCCTTGATTCATCGTTGAGGGAAATAAGATCTCAAAAGCGATGCTGAAGGATGCTTAGATCCTCATGGTCTCAAAAGGCGAGAAAGTGGATATGAGGATTTCCCAAAGAAGTTCAACAAATGGCCATCCTGAGTTCGGATAATATAACAAGGATGGCAGTAAGTAATGTTATGAGTGATGAAGATTTCAGGTTCTCGTTGGCCAGGATCACCTTTTAGGAGACCTACCCCTGCATCTAGTATACTCAATTAGCACCTTATGGTAGCAGTTAGAATTAAATTCTATTCTATGATCTGCTTATTTAATTTCAGCCCTTATTCTTTGTATTCCTAGTGAGAAGGTGGGATTCCTCGCACTAGTCATTCCTATGACAGCTAATAACCACATTTCCTTATTTTTAGTCACCCAGATTTTCACTGGATTCAGATTCAAATGAAGGAATGCAATGTGGACATACTCTCGGATGCTTCTCAGAATTTATGTAGCATCGCTTTGATCTTTTACTACTTGGGTATCTTGACTTTATTCTAGTGTTTGAATGTATTAGGTTTCTGAATTTGAATTTAGTGGAATGAGCTGCATATTAGCTTTAGTTATACATTTTCGGAATTTGAGGTATAAAAAGCTTTTCTTGTTGATATAAATTTCCATTGTGCTCATTTTTCTCTCTCTCTATTTTTTTTTTTTTTTTTTGGGTTGCCTTTCAGGTGCTAGTTGGTGTAAAGTTTCTACGCTCATGGCCGTTTATTAGCCGATTGCGTGTTTGCTTTGCTGAACCTCCATACTTTCAGGTTACTGTCAAACCCATCTTCAATCATGGGCTTGATGTAACAGAAGTTCCTGGAATTGCTGGCTGGCTGGTTAGTATGCCTTTCTCATATCTTGTGTCTTCTGCCTGTTATTTCTTGATGATCACCTTATGATATTAGCTCGTGTTTGGACCCATGTGGGATTAGGACAAGCTATTGGCAATTGCATTTGAGGAGACACTTGTTCAGGTAAGTTCAAAGTTTAGCAGTACATCAGGTTGTCTCATTATCCATGTATATTTCGTTAGGTGCTCCATTAACATTATGTGGTCAGGAAATTTATTGTTGCCCAGTCTAGATCCATGAATTGAGGCATATGCAGCTGCTAACCTTGCATTTGAATGATGTGATTGGCAGCCCAATATGTTGGTTGTTGACATGGAGAAGTTTGTTTCACCTGAGTCAGGTAAAATATTAACTGTGCTTTGCCCTCTAGTATTATGCATGGATTCAAATTGGGTTCATTCTGCAACAAAACAGCAGTTTCGAAAGGTTTTAAAGTTGAGCGAACCATGTTTTCTCCTAGCGGCAACCATTAGAACGATTTTTCCGTACCGTGACCAAAATTGCATTTTGAATCCTTGATATTATGCAACTAATTGGAACACTTATATGGATTGCTTATCCAATTTATAGCCCATCTTTGAAGTAAAAGAACCTTACGTGTTCATCCTTTATGAGTTGTATTGTATGCCGTTGAACATGTTGGCAAATCTTTTAATAATGTGAGCATAAAGAGGGAGGGAAACTTTAATGGCTTGTTGGTGCCTACTCTTGTTGGCAGGAACTACCTTTTCAGAATTGGTCAATACGTATATATAGGGATAGGAAAAAGGATTTGCATATGATGTTTATGAATCTAGAGACGGTTTACGATAGAGTGCCTAGGAAGGTGCTTTGTAGGTGGTCAAAAACAGGGAACGTTCACATTGTTTATATTTGAGTAATCAATGACAAGTATCATGGAATGAGGACAAGCGTCGGAACATTAGGAGAAACAAACAACTTCCCTATTAATATTGGATTATTCAAGGATTTTCTTTAGGCCTATTTCTTTTTACGATTGTTTGCACAAGCTCAGTAAAGGGATTGGAATGAGGTACTGGCCTAGGTATTATGATGCATATTATTTGCTGCTAAGGATGATATTTTTCTTCCCACTATATAGTCCAAGTCTAAGGGTCTCAAATTGAGTAGGCTGAAGAAAGACTCTAAGTTCAGTGAATGGAAAGGGGGAACAGTAGAGAAATCACTGTTTTGCAATATTGCAATACTGAAGGTTGATAAGTTTGAATACTTGGCTCGATTATACAAAGGAGAGGTTATATATGAAGATGCTCACTGTAGGATGGAAAAAATGAAGGAATGCATCTAGAGTGTTGTATGATAAGATGATTCTAGTAACACTAAATGGCAGATTTTACTACATGGTGCCCAGACTGGTTTTTGTTGTGCAGTTTAGAGTGTTGGCTGATTAAAGACACTTGAGTCTATGGTGGTGGTTGCATTTATAAGGATGAGATATAAGAATGATTCAATGGATGTGTGGCCATACAAGATTGGATCGTGAGGAATGAAGTGATTAAAGAGAAGGTATGGCATCAATAGAAGATAAGATGTAGGCTAGACTCGTATGGTTTAAACACGTCAAGAGAAGGAATATAGATGCACTCTTCAAGGAGGTGTGAGAGGATTGATATTTCAAAACTTCAGAGAAGTTGTGGAAGGCTAAAGAAGAATTGGAATGAGGAGATTAGACTGTATTTGCCACAGTTGCAATTTAGAGAGGACATAGCTTAGGATAGTAGTTAACGGAGGTCTAGGATTAGGGCCGTATAAACCCTCCCATTGGCTTCTTGATGCTCAGCAAACATATTAGTAGTTTGTTTATTCGCTACTTGCTATTATTGCCCAATGCATTTGTGCTTATTTTTTTAACAAAAAGCTTGAAAATTGTTCGCTGTAAAGAATTGGTGGGTATATGGAAATTGGCCCCTTAGTTTCTAGGGTAAGATTACATACATTTGGGTTTCCTCATACATGTGAAGGTGGGGGGGGGGGTGTCCATACAGAGGGCTGGGGGTGTTATGTGTTTCTTTATCTTTGCAAAAAGTTTGTGCAAATACTCACAGGCAAACTTGGGGCTATTTATAAAATCTACATTGAATCTACTTCTGACTTACTGACCCATCATTTGCGTCTTCTATTGTTTTTGACTTGGTTAGTACCAAATATAAGGTCATCATTTCTGCACTGCTTTGGACAGAGGTTTATACCTCTGAACGCTCCATTTTTTCTGATTTGCAAACACACAATAAACCGCTGTGACAAATGACATCGTTGTCTTGACAAGTCACTTCATCAATTGGCCGCCTCTAAATCGTTCTAGTCATTATTGTGGCATGGCCTTCCTAGTATTGATCTTTAGCCATTGCGGTACTCTCAAACAGTAAAGGGTCCATCATTTCTGGGCTTTGCTCAGATACAGCGCCGAGGCTAAAGCCACGTATGCTTCTGAGTTCACATATTTGAGTCACAGGCATACTTGCATTGTGGATTTCTTTTTTAAAAAAAAAAAAAAATTCCTTTTTGTTGTTGCTTTGTCTGGTTGTGGCTTAGAAATTGAGCTTATGTTTAGTTCTCCCCGCCTCCAGTTGGTTGAGTTTCTGATATTCATTTTCTTGTTTGCTCTTTCTTCCCTTTTTTCCCCCCTTGTTTATTTTGAAAATCGTAAACATAAAAGAAATCAATTTTCGAATAGACAATACACAAAATCAAGAACAAATATGAATGCCTTTATTTATATTCATTTTTATTGCATTGGAGGCAGGAAGGATAAAGGTATATGCAACCCCCCCCAAAAAAAAAACTGTTCTTATTTAATTGCTTTACTTAGAATATCCATTTTTAATCGAATTTTTTCTTCTAATGTTGGGTAACACTATTTTTATTGATAGCAATGTGAGGGCTTTCTATTCGTTTCCTTTTTCCAATCTATCACTTCGTAGTTGGTTTCATAGTTACCATATCCTGCCCCCTCATGTTTCTTGACCCCATTTACCCTCACTAATTCCTAGGGGGTAGAACTCATCATCCTTGCCCAGCAGTTTTTTTAGGGATACAGATATCTATACGACATTAGAACTGGTTCAAAATACACATATGAAGCTACGGGTATTTTATTTTCCCTTGGTGTTTTTAACACTATTAGGGCATGTTCTTTTCGTAGGCAAATTGGGGTGGGTAAAAGGTTGAAGTAGGTTGAAGTGGGTTGAAGTAGAATGAGGTGAGTTGAAGTGGGTTGAATTTTTTTATGTGATAAATTGAACTTGGTTAAAATAGTGGAAGTGAGTTGAAGTGGGTTGAGGTAGGTTAAAGTGGGTTGAAGTGGGTTGAGGTTAGTATTTTAGAATTGACCCACGAAAAGAATAGGGCCTAAGTGCAGAAATACATACTTTGGCTACCTTCAAGTTCTACAGAAAAAATATAAACTTATGAAAATCATTTTTATTTCAAGCACATTCACGGTCAGAGGCATTTACCTTCGTAGCATGTGTCCTAACCTCTGCTTGTGTTCGGTTCTGCCATGCTGCAGTTTTGCTGTGAGGAAAGTGTGGTGTTGGTGATCCTGTAAACCTCTGCTCCTACCATTGGTTGAGTAGAAGGGGGCAGGGGTCGTCTGGGCATGATGGAGATTTACCTTCACCAATCTGCTTAGGGCACCTAAAAAGAAAAAAAATTCAGCCATAGACAGTTAATTTATTCAAACAGCTACCTGCTACTATTCCTTCAAGCTTTTAAAAGGACGAGTTTAATTTTTGAGTCAATGATATAGGACCTATGATGCATAATGATATAAATTAATTGAGATTTTTTATGGTCTGTGCCTCCTCTTTTTTTGCTCTAGGAAGAGAGAAGTTAAGATAAAGAGATGAAAAAAATAGATGAGAAGAATATTTCTTGCATAAAACGTAAGAGAAAGCAGCCCTCTGCTTGAGTTCTTAGTCCTTGGCTCCTTATAAGGAGCCATGAAGGGCCAGAGATTCAAGAAGGGAGTAACTTTGTTTTCTGGGGTCATTGAAGGCAACAGAATGAGATCTGTGACCACATAATGTTCTTCATCATTTCCTATGCATGTGGGCTTCCTAACTATGGAAGTAATTACTTCTGTGTTATGATACAGAGAATTGGTTCTCCGTGGTGGTGAAGGAGCCTGTTGCTCATGTCCATGTGGAAGTCATTGAAGGAGCAGAAGTGAAACCATCGGATCTTAATGGTCAGTTCCCATTTTTCTTCCCTATGTAGTGGATGTTTTAGCTTGTTATAACTTAATTGCTGTCTCAGGTTCAGCTGATCCCTATGTGAAGGGGCAACTTGGTTCATACAGCTTTAAGACACAGATACAAAGGAAGACATTGACTCCCAAATGGCAAGAAGAGTTTAAGATCCCCATATGCTCATGGGATCTACAAAATGTGCTAACAATTGTAGTTCGTGACAAAGACCATTTTGTTGATAGTGCTCTTGGGTTTGTCCCTAACTTTTATGATTGCAACTCCTAATATGTCTTACGGAAGTGCCAAGTGATAGTAAAGGCAAATGTTTTACTTCTTGCTTTTTCATGCTGTTTTGATGTCATCTTCTAGTAGCTGGCCCATCCTTTGGTGGCTTGAAATGATGATTGACTCTTCTAATCAGAATATGGAACTCCTTTTTTCGCGTGGTTAAGTTTTTATACAAAAGTAGATTACTAGAGCAGTAAGGTCAAAAAATGGATGAGAATTGAAATTGATACATGATGTATTGACAGATTATGGTTTCTGCATATTCTTTCTGTCCATGGTTAGCGGTTACAATAACCACATTTTAAATTACATGTATAACTTGTTTCACTTGGAGAGCTTATCTTGCAAACTTGGCACTCTAACATGTACATGGACACATAACTTCTATTATCAGAGAGACGCATGCAGTTTTCTTGGACTCTGTGTTACTCTGTCATGGATATGTATATGTATTACATAGATATGTGTTTCAATTGAGCCTTTCGTTTACACCAAAAAATGTGCAGACATTTTTCTACGGTTGTTATCACATGGAGATGGAGTTATGGACGCTTCACCCTTCCAAAACTGTGTGTGTATTTGGACTATTCATTTCCAATTGCTTATGTTGGACACTTTATACTATAACATGGGAATGGAAGCTTGGGACTTTCTTTTAAACCAAAAGCATGTTACAGCTTTCTTTTTATGTGGCAGAAGTGATGAAATGATGTCTGATGTGCTGAATTAGTTCTGAGATCATTTGGTGATTGCTTCTATTATCGCATGATTAGTATTGTTTGTGTCTTGGTCACCCATGCTAACATTATTGGTGTCTTTGCCAACATTTTACTCATTTTTTCTTTTTACTGGCAGAAATTGTTCAGTCAATATCAATGATCTTAGGGGTGGCCAGAGGCATGACTTGTGGTTGCCTCTTGAGAACGTCAAAATGGGCAGATTGCATCTTGCTGTAACTGTGGTTGAATCCAATGAAAAGGTAATTACTACCTTCCTTTGTTGTCTCCCTTTTTTTCTTTATCCCTCTCTCTCTCGTCTTTACATCCTGCTTGACAGAGAAAGGTCGAAAAGATTTTGGTTGTCTTATATTTAATATTTGATGTAATGAACAATGCTTACAGGCCAGGGAGCACAAAGGTGATGAAAAGAAGATACAGGAGAATCCAGATTCTCTAAGTAGTGAGATGGCTGAGGAAGGATCCATCTCAACAGCATCGTCAAAAAAATCTGAAAAAATCGCTGATACATTTGAGCCTATCGACGTTGAAGGCCAAAAGGAGACAGGGATATGGATCCATCGTCCAGGAAGCGAAGCTTGTCAAGCATGGGAACAAAGGAAAGGAAAGAGCAGACATACTGATACTAAGATCTTCCCGGTGGAAGCTACAAAGTTATCAAGACAATCATATGTAGAAGCAACAAAGGTATCATCACAGTCATCTCTTAAAAGTGACAGCAGTAGTGATGATGAAAGTAAACCTGGCCACAGAGCAAAATTGGGCAATAAAATCCAAAAGGGTTTCCACAAGATATTACAGAAACATCCAAAAAAGGAAGATGCATGGAATGGCTTAGGGGAGTCATGTTCTTCGCCACATCCTAATGTAAAACCCATTCATGTTAAGGTGGGAACTAATCTTGGGATGGGTGATGGCCTTTCCGAGCCCCTTTCTGCGAAAGCTGCAAAGGTGAATTTTCCAGAAACTCCAAGTAAGTATGATGTAAAGGGCATGGCTAAGAGCATGTTTAAAAACGCTGGAAAATCTGCACGTTCTCTAAAGCATGTGCTCTCAAAGAAAGGATCGAAAAAGTTTTTTGAGAATCCAGAAGGAATTCCAGAATCTGAGTTTTCCTCTGGGGATGAATCTGCATCATCCTCTGCTTATGCTGCTTCATCTGAAGGAATCCCTATAGCTTCAAGTTTGACATCAAGAAGTAATATTGATGATGCAGAATCTGTGGAAGTCTTGACCAACAATGTGACAAAGGCAGCTGAGGACCCAACAACTAAGGGAAATTTGAATAGGCAAAAAAGCAACCGAACCAAGCCATGTACCCAGAGTCCATCCTATGTTTCAGAGCCAGATGCGTACCCAACGACTAGGGCTAGTTTGGATAGGCTTAAACCCAACCAACCTAAACCATATCCCCGGAGTCCATAAGGTTGAATTTTTTCCGCATTTTCTGAGAGATCAAAGGGTCTAAATGTAAGTAACCTTACCCCTATTATAAAGTTGCAAGGGAAGCGGCTTCTGATGAAGTTGAGATTTAGAAGGCATTGCTTGCCTACTACTTCACAATGAAGTGACTATTTGGACCGGCATGTCAACCAAAATGCTGATGTAGTAAGCTGTTTGCAGGAGATGGGAAGGTGAATATGTTGGGAGGAGAATATAGTTTGAGGCAGATGCTATTTTTGGTTTGGAGGAAAATAGACTTTTTTGTGGACGCAATTGCGTTTTTCCGGTACGTGCACGCTGTGCGAGAGATACAGCACAACAGCTTTGGCAAGTTCCTGTATATGGATAAGGCAGATACTGGCTTGTAGGATTTCAGTCAATAAGAGACAGTGGAGTTGGGATATTGAGTTTGAATGTGAAATGAGCTTCATGTAAGTCAATAGGTCCCAATTTCGCCGCGACTCGCCGCATTGCATTTGAAGTTAGTGTGTGAGGGTTTACTTGTATTTTCGGGTTAGGTTTGGGAGTAGGACAAGATATATTAGTAATTGACTTCCTTGATCAAGTGTCTCGCATAGTATTATTAAGTATCGTACCATACAGGTTGTAATGTTTTGATTAAAGTCTAATGTATCTGGAATATTTTAGTTCAATAAGCTCTCTATACTTGTTGATCTTAACTAGGGGTGGGTAATAGACTGGGTTGGGTTAGATTGGGCTAACCCATTAACTAAACGAGTTGGGTTGGGTCTAGTACATTTATTAATGGGCTCAGCAGGATTATGTGCCAAATGAACCCGGCCCGCCCATGACCCGCCCATTATTACCTAAGGAGTGTTTTTGGTTAGTTAATTTTTCAACTAATATATTTGTAATTTTCCAACTAAATTAAACTAATCTAAATTCAAAATTAGAAAATATACAATCAAGCTATTGAACGAGTCGGGTCAAGTTGGTCCATAGATGGCCCGCTTTGGACCCGTTTAAAAACGGAACGAACTCGCACAAAACAACGGTGTATAATAATTATTGTTATATACAAAGTGTTGGTAATGAGGTTAACTGATTGGAACATGTAAACTAGTGTGTCAATTAGGTTAAAAAAATAACGGGTCACTAAACGGGCCGTTAATGGGCCCACCCAATCTGACCCGTTAATAGACCTTAATAGGCTGACCCATTAATAGCCCAATCCATTATTGACCCGACCCTTTATTAGCTCTATTTGAAACGGGCCGACCGCTTAATCCAATTGGTACCCGGTCCGTTGCCCACCCCTAACCTTAACTACGTTGGCTTGTTCCAATCTAAGAAGGGTTGGTATCGAGCAAAAACTTCAATTTCAATTTTTGCTTGAATATTTTCTAAATTTTAAACTTTGAAAGAACACGATGGTATTAGAAACTTCGGTTGCCCATGGAAACATTATAGCACAAAAATGACACATTCTAAGCCAAATTCATTAAGCCTTCAATTTTGCTAGAAGAGTCAATGTGGTGGCTTCATTCTGGAGAACTTGTATCAAAGACTAGCGTTTCGATCTCACCCAATGATCCAACGCATGAGGGTCGAGGACTAGTTAATTTTGTTATCTTCCATTGTCTAGTAATTCATATAAAGCTGAGGAACAACAAAAATTGGACCTTATTGAACATAATTTCATGCTTCAGCTTCATACAAAATAGTATACCTATGTTATTTACAGCTGTGATGCTTCCCCCCCCCCCGATGACGTATCACTATGCCATATACAAGAATCTGTAATAATAAGCAACTTATGTACGCTTCTTCTTTTTCCCTGCAAGAATAGGCTGAATTTGTAATCTCCTGTTGAATGCTTCGTTGAAAAGAACCTGGGTTTGAAAGGCTGATATAATCGGAAGCCAAGCCAATGAAGCGATGGGGGCAAAAAGGACTACACCCATGCCATGGTCGTAAGATCGAGCAAACACCTGAGCGAACTTCCAGATCTCAGTTTTGTCTATCAAAGGCCTGATGATTTGTGCAATCTGCAAATGCAACAGGGGAGCCAAATGAGATATGGTTTAAGGTTTTACACTAATGGTTTCAAACTGTGTGATCCCAGATCGGTCTGGTGCAGGTGATGCCAGATGGACTCAACCTGCAGCCAATTTGGAGCACTTCGACCCAGTTGATTAGAGTACGACAACACCAGTGTGGGCCCCAACTGAGGGTCTAGGGACATCGAGATGGATATAGGCAACCCAATTGATGAAAGTGAAAAAAAATAAAATAAAATTGTCCTGTAAATCAATAAGCCTAGAATGAGCTGGTTCAAGTCGGATCAATTCATGGGCCAGATCAAGCATTGCAGACTGAATCCACCAACCAAATAAGCCAGGTTCACTTAACGTGGTGGAGCGGATCGGGCTAGCCTCCTGTCTTCGACCCTGAACTGACGTGCTCATTGGGACATCACTATTTGGCTAACACAGTCAAAGAAATGCATCAAGACTTACCAATATCAAACCCCATCCGGTAGGTAAAAAGGCTAGGCAGCATACAATCAAGTCTCTTGTGGAGAGATCACAAACAAGTGAAAGAGAAATGATAGTAGACACAACGGACAGGAATAGAAATGCTTTGAATAGCCTGAATGCAAACTGATGATTGTCACTTAGCCAGTGTCTTCCCAAATTCACGATCTGTATAGCACACAAACAGTGTCAGCAAGATTAATTATCCTAGTATAGTAGCATTAGTTCACTTCACAGAATATACCGACAATGGAGGTGGCTTAATCATATGAATAGATGATAGAAGACTCTCAGACCAGCCCAACGGGTCATTTAGGTGGCGTTCAAGGTTAAATTAGATTCACATCAGGCTGGAAGAGGTTAAGGGTCAAGTTTTAATTGGGTTCCAGTCATATTTATGTTTGTTGTCTATGTACCCCAACAAGTCTATCAAGAAAATTCAATAAACATTCACCCCGCAAGTTTCAAGTCCTTTTAGTCTAAGGCCAGGTTGATTCCAGTGTAGGTCAAAAATACTCTGGAAAGGTTTAATAAACCAACAGCAAGACTTGAATATGACTCTACCTAAAGATCCAACTTGATCTGCATACGGCTTACCCAATCTACGTTGAATTGATGAAAAATTAATCTGACTAAATTAACCATTTGCAAAGTCTAAAAGTGTGTCGGACGAGTGTCAGAGTCGGACTCCGGCATTTAGGCTTAGTCATGTGGTTTGTCTCCAAGCAATATTCAACAAGTACGATAACTGTATCAAGTTCACCAAACAGTAACAAGCAGACAAGAGGAAAACTGCGATTTTACCTGGGCTAGGAGGAAAATCACACCAATCACAACCCAAGAGAGCACATAGACAATGAAGTTGTTGCTGTGTCCAGAAATGTCTAGATGGTATACCAGACCATACTGATACATAAAGAAGCGTAGGGATAGAATCATCTCAATGAGTCTAGATCCTAATCCAGAACGAGAAATATGTGCCTGTTCTTCATCCCACCAGGATTGCCAACTCTTATCTGGGGGAATTCCTATACCACCCGGCTGCTTTATCCACTTACTCCAATCTTTCCAGTCATCAACAATTCTTTGCCAGTCAAACCCAGAAGGATTGAAGAGAAATGGTGCAAACAACCATGTCAACGACAAGAACCATATGGCATATGTGATAAGGACATATGCCGTACTGCTCTGATATGACTTTCTGTACAAATCATAGACAGTCAATAGTACCAGCAGCTCAAACCCTTTGACAAAGTGGCTTCTTGAATACAATCTGTAGTTTTCAGTGAAACTGGCATGAGATATCACAACCTTGCGCCCTGTAGGTCTATATTTGGCTCCACCATGAAGAATAGTTCGGCCATAATAATGGCATTTAGTCCCGAAAGAGAAGGTGAAGAACACAGAAGCAAGCTGCAACTGCAGAAGAACAAAATCTTTGAGGGCTGTATAGAACCCTTTCTCAAGTGCATTCTCCATAACCATTGGTAAGCCTGTCAAGAGGCCAAGTTGTATAAAAGATTGCGAAGCAAGAGCGGTTTCTAATGATTGTATGTTATGAACTCTGGCTTCAATAATGAGAGCTTTCTGTAGCCCACTGAGAACCATGTACAGCTGCCCATAGAGGAACACATATATTGAGATCACAGATATCTGCAAGGTTGAGAGGTGAAAATTGATAAGGATAAGATTTCTCATTCTATTGCTCATCTAGGCAACAAAAAAGAAATTTTGCACAGATGGAAAACATTAAAAATCAATATGGTGCATGCACTTTGCAATACAGGAAACCCATACTCAACAAATGTCGCTCAACAGTGAAAACTATAGCCTGGGAATTTTTGAAATTTACACAAAATCTCACATCCATTTAAGGTGAACACATGCTGGTAACTATATCCAAAACCTTATAGAGGGGTGACCACATATTGGTACCCATAGCCAAAGCCTTGAACTGAACCAGAATCATCAGATCCAGTTCCCAACTTCAGGGAGTGGCTCCAGTTCAGGGAAGCAGTTCCAGGCAGTTCTAACTTCTAAGGCACTTTCAATTTACCCAAGTAATATCTCAATTCTCTATAACGTAATAAAACTGATATAATTTAGCGACTAGTTCTTTATTTCCTTGGTGCATGATCAGGACAATTGACAAAATCGAAAGGACCAACAAGCTTTCTCATTCTCTATTTATTACTATGCCAATATAGTAAGCAATCATTTCAAAATTGCAATGATTCCACTCAAACATAAAGGAATTTTGATTTTTTTACTCGGAGGGGACTTCAGATTTTGACTGTCCATGTTTTTGATTTAAAATTTTCCCAATTAATTCTTCCAATGGGTGAAACAGGGAAGACTGATATATACTAGGCTGTAAACTATGGTATAATCTTTGTGCTGTCTTAGGCTAATGTTCCCCGCAGAGTCTAGATGATGCGAAAAGGCACAGTTCACTAATTCTGATACTGTGCATTTAACTATTACCACATGGGAGTGGTTCAAAGTTCGGGAAGCGGACAAAACATGCAATAGGTAGAAAGAAAATTAACGGAGATGCAAAATAAAACTCGTACAAGCACATAAAGAAAGGACAGGACGAAGGGCCAAATAAAATAGACAGTGCCATCTGAAAGGGATACCAGGCTACTGAAATAGAATCCAATGGTTGTGTGGTAGCAAGACAACATTCGGAAAAAGTCAAATCGGCGCCCAAGACGGTAAATGTCACGGCTAAGAGTCTGCTCACTGTTTCCATTAGCTATTTTGGCTTCAAATTTTGATATCTGAATCAGCCCTACATCACGACCTTTCCCAACTTGCATATATTCATGGTAGGTAATGAATCCGCGGCGCAATGTCGAATTGAACCCTGCATATAAAATGGTTTCTCAGGGGGGAAAGAAAGAAAAAAAGGAAAAAAAATACAGAAAGAAGGTGACAAACATTCGGATATGTACATAGTTCTAACTTCTAACTCCTACCTGCAAACACATCTTCACTCAGGTTTATTGTTTTTGATGCTTTGCTGACACCACCCCTCGTTATGTGAAATATTCTGTCAAATATATCTGGATGTCCATAATGAAATCGTACCCTGTGCACGGATGAATCAATAACTATGAGTAATCATTAAGGCATGGTATAGATAATAAGTTGAAATACTTTAATATGAAGACATTCATAGACTATAATAATAGTTTAAGATGTAATTGACGGATGAAGTGAAAGGAAGGAGGCAAGGATTCAAAATGCGGTTTCGGTCGCGATTTCGGTTTCGGTAGCAGTACGGCAAAATTGCTCTAATACGGCAATCGCGTTCCATATCGCGGCTATCGCGGCATGAAAATGCGGTTCACCCAACTTCAAAACCTTTCAAATGCGGCCGTTTCGTAGCGGTTCAGTCACATTTTGAATCCATGGAAGGAGGTATGCAGTGCTTTCTATACGGCTCTTTTTTGTAAATAAGTATGCAGTAAGAGCACATAGTTCACCTGAGAGGATTAGCCAAAAGTCTCTGACCAATTGTAACAAAGCTGGTCTCCTGGTAAGACATGAACCATGCTAGGGAAGAAACACTGTGCACACATTAAGTGTAATCGTAAGGTCTTATTCAGTGACAACAATTAAAATAACTCACTGCCATGCATCAATGCTGAGAACTTGTTCAGTGACCAATTAAAATAACTCACTTCCATGCATCAATGCTGAGAACTCTAAGACAAAGAAATAAGATGTTTATCTGGTTGCTAAATGAGAAATGTTCCAATGGCAAATTATTAGTGTTACACTGATGCAGATGGATTTAAACTTCAAATACAAGTAAAAAACCATCAAGCATGATAAAAGTTTCCAGATTTAGAGTTCAATTGTCCAAAGTCCAACTTTTCTCTCCATCCAAGAGTAGGCAGCTTTGATAACACCAGGGCAAACTGATTGTTCTTTCAGGTTTAGGTAGGGTTGATCTTGTGTGAGGTCATCTATAGTGAATTTGTTGCCCATTGGTACGATTCAAAATAAAGTCCTACTGGTCAGGAAAGTCTTTGATATAGTCAGTGTGAGTCAGGTCAGGTCAATACAGGCTGAGGTCAAGTCTGGGTGCCCCATTTAACGTCCTCTGCTAGGCAGCTTCGACCCATTCACAACAGTTAATCGAGCATAGGTCAAATCTTATTACTTATAGACACCGCCTGTGTTTTTGCTTTTGGAAATGTCCCCACGTCCCCTGGAGTCGGGGCCAAATATTGGGCAAACTAACCAATTAGGGATTGTCACAAGTGAGAGGAGGCGGGACACACAAAACTGCCACATTAATATGACAAGGAACACCATTCATCATTTCAACACTTGATTTTTGCATCAATGTGTCTTTAACTACCCAGCCTCTTTCTCTTCAAGGAACAAGGTGCTTTATACATCTTGGTCTCAGCTTTCTTACATTGATTGGCCCCTAAGTTTTACCACTTTGAGACATGGATATTTGTAAGATGATCAAGAAATTAGTCCCTTCCCACGTCCTAGTACAATCAACATGTATCGTTTCAACACTGATTGCAAAAGCAGTCTTTCAATCAGTAATCATGGTTGAGCCACCCTGCTCAACACACTTAAGATGAATAAGTTGAGCAGATTAGCATGCTTTCGTGTTTTACATAAGTGCTGTGAATTGCAACATACATGAGCATCAATCTAGTTCCTTCTTATAATCTAGCAGAGACTGGCTATGACTGAACAGAAAACTGTTGACGAAATCCACGTCATGGCAATTCATTTGACCGTGAAACCATCATATTTAGAAGAACGTAAAGGACATATCTAAAGGATAAGCTAGAAATGTGCCAAATACATGTAACAGTCCTCAAACTTTTATGGTTCTAAGCATAAAAAAAATGAAAAATAAGAAATAAAGAAACCAAAAGAATCATTTGTCCATTACTGTGTTATTACCAGAATTTTGAGTTAATAGAAAAACAAGATCAGGCACATCATTTACTTCATAAGAACTGACCTTCCAGTAAATATATGCTCTCTCAAACCGAGTATCGTTGGCGGCCCATGCCCTCGATCTTTACTGAATTCTTGCAGAATATTTCTCATTTTGAAAGCTTCTTCCAGATAATTATCCTGAGAGTATACAGGATGTAAGGAGTGCAAGTTTTGTAAACGAAAAAAAGAGACTTATCTAGAAATGTGTACATACTTGGTTCATGTCTATTGTCTGGAGCGCTTCACCACGTGTAAAAATTATTGCATGGTTTTGGTTCTCTGGCTTTCCTTCCCCTATGTTGGGTGGACCTGGTAGCTTTATCCTATATATGTCCTAGAAAATTGTCTTGTCAAGTGGATATAAGCAGTAGCATTTAACTTAGGGCCTATTCTTATGTTCATTATGTACTTTGTGCATTACCTGGTCATACCCATTAGCTCCTCTGACCAACACAGACGAATAAACCTTTTGAGGATTATTGTCAATAATGTCTTCTTTCTCCTCAACATAAGCAACACGCAAAGCTGGGTACCTAGTTGATCAAATGTGAAAGATCATGTGAACTTTCATTTGATCATGCTTTTAAAAACTAAAGTGCTGTGGACTGAATTTACTACCATATTGAAGTAGTACCTGTTCAGTAGATCAAGTATGTCCTCTGCACGTGGATCTCCCAGCGATTTGCAAAGACCAAACTTTTGCCATGAAATAACATATGTGAATTTCATGTCAGCTAATGCATCTAGTTGAGCAGATAAAGCATCATTCCCCCTTTGAATGGCATCATAACCATGAAGAATATCTGAATGACAAAGCAAGCCATCAATGGAAAGCAAACATACAAAGAAGACAGATAGTTATTCCAGGTGAATTTCAGCACTTCATATGAACATCCTGTTGGCATGCATAACTGCGGTCAACCTCACTGCAAACTGAATCAATAGGCTCCAAAAGAGTTGGAATGGGAGACCAAACCTTCATCTTCTGCCATGTCAAGGAAGGCTTGTAGTTTCAAGGCTTTTCTGTAGTACATCATTCCTCTGACTGTTCAAAAAAAAAAGATGTTATATAGCAAAAGGCCTAAAATTTGCCACTATATTTAGATCAAAACTTGGATTCATACAACTGATTTGCTGTAGTTACCTGTTCTGCTCAAAGTCTGGCCCCGAAATGAAGCCCAATTCCTGAGCTCATCCTCCTTTTCAGACAATATTGAGTCTAAATCTTCACACCCAACACGCTCTAAGAAGTTTTTCCACTCGTCTAGAACAAAGTAAGAAGAAAGTATTGTTCACTGAATCATAGAAGGAAAACAATTACAAATAAAACAAAAATGTTGGATCAAAGAACCTGGACATATCTTTTTCATGTAAAAGATAATTGACACTTGTTCTTGACTCGACAAAAGTTCATTCATAGAGAACTTCACTTCTTCTGTGTAGTGCGGGGTCAACACACTGTACCAAAAACAGAACATAATTTATAATCAATGCCCGGTGCTTCATAATAGTTGACTACCTATACAAAATACCAAAAAAAAAATCCCCAACGGCAGCAAGGTATACAAATAAATATATCCATCTTCTACACCATTGAAATGGAGATTTGTATTATACCCACAAGCTACAGACACAGACCTCTTAAACTCCACCGCTGGTGGAACTCAGGGGCAATTGCTTGGTTGGTTGGCTATGCACAAAAACCAGCATACACAAGCAAGCTTAGATTATTCTAGAGAAACTATAGTGTCTATTCCCATACTATATGCCTGAATTTGTGTTAAATAACCAGACAGAAAATGCAATTGCAATGAGCATTGAAGGCACAAGATTCCTGACCAAGATTAACATTGACAGGGATTTATAAATGAATGCTAACTTGATATGATACTTTCAAGACTTAAAGCAGTCAGACGTCTCTTCATTTTTCTGCTGGGTGCAAGTTCATACATTCCTTCCTGAATTTCTTTCTTTTTCTTTGGTGGGGCCCTGCACTGGGGGGGGGGGTGAACGATAGTGAGGTCCCCAGCCCAGCATAATATTGGCTGTACCTAGGGATCGACTATAGAGAAACTGCCAAGTAATGAAAATAATCTTAGGCCAAAAGGCATGCGGCCTTAAAACTTAGAAGTACTACCCCTAAACAACTAAGGATGTATGGAAGCAACAGCATGTGAGGTGGAGAAACAACATGTTTGCCAACTTATGGAAGTTGTCTTGCGTGACAAGCATACTCTTTCATATCTAACATATGAAGAAACCAAGAAATGAATGTCTCACCTGAATGACAGCATATTGCGCACTTTAGGAGCATCAGGGATATTCATAAAGAGGGAAGTGGCAAAGAAAGAGATGCGCCTTCGAGCTTCCAAGTTTTCAGGAATGTCCATCGCTCTATCTTTCACAGTAAGCAGCAAGAGAAAACGTTTGATCTGTCACATTTGAAATTAGATCATTCGCATGCAGAAAATGCTTTGTTTTGTGTAGTTTCACGTGTTTATGTTCATGTGTTGAAGCATATTAGCTGTACACAACATATTAAGTCCATTATACATTCTTAACTCATTATCATTTCAAGACAAATGGCAAACTCGTTTGCCATGCCTTCCCTACCAATATGTCTGTATGCAAATGAGCCCGTTTGCAATTTTTGCACAGCTCAACAAAGGGAAGAGGATTACCAACACTTGGATTGGGTATAAAATTAAAAAATGTTACATAAAAATGTGTACCGCAGATAAAGTGACATTGGAGAGGTTGATTACCTGCTCATGCAGGGCCTCATTATCAGCCAGAGGAAAATGAATACAACCCTTTGATGCAAATACTTCTGGCTGAACCCTTCCAGTGAAGTATGCTGAATCTTCTAAATTTTGCTCAGAAGAGTATAGCATATCCAGAGTTCTGCACACATTTAACATTGATACCGTCATGGTTTAAAAACTAATTAATAAAGAAATGAAACAAAAAATTTTGCAATGGGTGTAAAGCGAAGTGGAGAGGCCAATGCAAGTGGATTTTGAACCAAGTCTCTGGCAACAACCCCCAATAGACAATACTGGCCGAGCAAGCTGACACCTGCTGAAACAAAATTAAAAATATATACATATCACAGAACAAACCTGGAACCATTTATCATCATGTCGTTCGTCAAAAGCTCAAAGATATCTTGAAGGACTTTCACTACTTCAACATACTGATGGTCATTCCCCTCGACCTGAGCATGATGGCAATTTATCACTTGACATGCTTCAAACTTTGAAGGAAAGAAATGCACAGAAGTTACTTTGCACTTATGACAGATATACGCATACGACCAAGGGGCATAAGGGCCCCATTGAAGGGGTTACAGAAAAAGGCATAGACATATTAGAAGCTATTAAAGACTAAGGCACAGTAGCTAAGACTTACCAGTAATTCCACGAATTCAGTGCATTTAGCACATAAAGCTGGCAACTCCCTCAGTCGAATGTCATCAAGAAGGCCTGACTTTTTAATGCTTTCCTCTATTTCAGCTATTAAACCAGAAACAATTCTGAATAGCCATAGGTCACCATAAGCAGAGAGACTATGATGAAACAACATGTAAAGAAAGTTCAAAAAAAAAGGACAAGTTCATAGATGCGGTTCTTTACCTTTTCTCAAGCTCTCCTACAACAACAATTTCAAGAATATATTTTAGTGAATCATAGCACTCCTTCACCACATATTGCATGAGACTATCTTTTGTTATCTTTCTGACAAGATCTTCATCTTTTCCAACAAAATCCCGGGCAATGATCAATGCTGTTGAGAACTGACATGATGACATTACACTAACATAAGGCTTATTATGGGAAAAAAATAGCATAATTTAAGCTAAGGGCGAAATGCCAAAATAGTACCTCATTTGCCAAAAGAAAAACTGGCCAACGAATACGTCCAGAGAATATTTCTGATGACAAGGGCATCATCATCAGATCCCTCTCTCTGTTACAGCAGAGATAGTTCAAATAAGAATTCGTCTTAAGACTGGCCATGAGGGAAGACTCATGAGAAGATACACACCTGTTGCTTATCAGGTCCTCCTCTCTGAAACTATTGATTATTTCGTTCCACAATATAACAAACTTCGCAATCTTATTCTTTCGGGTTTTTGGTTCCTTTGACAATGTTATTTCCAAATGGTAAGAAGTAAAATACTAGAAAACAGTGCAAAGCATTAATACCAGATCTTTTGTTTGCAAGATGATACCTTTTTCAATCTACTCAAAAGTCCCTTCTTTCTTCTTTCTCTATCATTTTTTGATGATGGTGAGATTAAACGGGCATTAAGTACATAAGGCAATGATTGAAATCTACTTCTGAGCATTCCCATAGTTCGAATCTGTTCAGGGCAAAAGAAGCTAAGATGACATAAACAAGAGAATAGAAGCAGAAGCTGGGGCTCACCTCACCAAGATGATGCAACATTCCATATAGACCACCAAAAACCGTGCAGAAAACAGAATACCAAATCTGAGTGTCCATAAAGTATATCTGAAAGATGACAACATCAAACAGATATACACATTCAGTTAGGAAGATACACAATTTCATCTAAAAGACAATTAGGAGTCAACTTTTAATTTTTTTTTCATTTTCCAACATGAAAACAGGAAACTTGTATCAAGCTCTTTTCTGAACTCAGGGCATGTTTGCTGATGAGCCTTTTATAGTCAGAGGGGGCCAAATTGGTGTTTTTTTTTTTTTTAAATGTGAAATTCGAATGTTTGTCATATAGGTTGGTGAGGCAACAAAGAGAAATGGAAGGGTCAATCTGCTATTGTGACCATCTGCAGGTAAAATATGATGGTTTCCACTTTTAGAAGAGGTTGGACTGAAAGAATCTCTGATAATGAGTTTTTCTGGTGATTTTGCGAGTTGTTACTTGACAGGAATGTCAAAAATCTCTGTAACAAGTGCACTGATTTTTTTTGGTGGGGGGGGGGGAGGCGCTAATGGGATCATTTTTATTTTTATTTTTTTAACTTTCCACCTCACATGAGACACTCCCCTCTATGGCTTCCCCAGCGCTGGGAACGACATACAGCATGATTGACATACAACTAGCAATGAAATTTGTCTCCTAATAAATTGATACGAGCAGTCTCCTTTTGAAATAAAATGGGGATTTTCAGAGTTTTCCTTTACCAAGCTCCTTACGCTTCCTCTTCTTGTGGGACATCTTAGAAAGGTTAGCTCTGCAGTACTACAAAAGTAAGTTGGAAGTGGAGATTAACTTCTTCTGTGCCATCATCTATGTTTCCGTTTTAATTATTTTTTCCATTTTTTTCTTTATGAATAAAAGAAAACATGTTTTCTAGGGAGAGGTTGGAAAGTTCTCCAGCACAAGGACAAAGTCTCCACATCTTTGCAGTTGATTTCAAGCTGTCTTAGCTTATGCAGGAAGATAGCTGCAGCTATCTCATTAACACATGATCTGCATTTTTAAGCACACAATTCTAAATTTGCATGTAAACCGATATGCTAAACAAAAAACAATCTTATAGTAGTAATTGTTTACTAGAACAGCAGACCTTGGTTTTGAGACATTTCAATGCGATAGTGCGGATGTCAAACAATACAAAGGTTAATGTTGATTGGAATGGAAGTTTTTTTAGCACAGCACTGAGTTACATAACTACTTCCTACTTCCTAGGAAACTTACCAGAATGATGGGAGCCCAAACAGACACAATTGCACCAGCATTACTTTTTACTGAATAAATATACATGTATGTGTGTTAGATTCTGAGTGGTTGAACTCAAAAAAGGGGATCATCTTTTGGCATTATAGTTTAAAAAAATTAAAAAAAAAAAGATTACCTTGGGGGAAAAGCTCATGCCATTCATACCTATCCACACCAATTTTCATGATTTCCCTTGTTGGTTCTATAAGTGGTTTTATCTGCAAATACCAATGGCACAAGAAAATCAATCAGCTTAAACTTTCGAGGTTCTTCCACTTATATAATTACAGGCCACAACATTGGACATTACTATAGAATTTTTCAGATGAAAGGGACACAGTTTCATAGTAACAGACATGCGAAACAAGCTCCAAGCAGACTATTGCATTATTGCCAATCCTGTTGTATGTATCCAGATGATGAATCACAGAAGAATGTGTGCAGAGTCTTTCTTTTATTATTTATCTCAAAGATGGAATCAAATATTTGACACATGCACCACGTACCACTGCTTTACATGCAATGTGTGAAGGGGGAAAACAGTCAGAAAGTTTGCAGCAAAGTGATAGAACATGCCCGACTACCACATCAAGGGAAAGGTTGTTCAGCTCATATATATAGATCTGACAACTCGAGATCATGAAATCCAATTAAGGCATTAAGGCTTTAAAAAAATGAAATATCGCCAATTCTGTCTTGTTCTAGCAACTAAAAAATTGAGCCCAGTGGGCATTACTGTATGATTCATGCGCATGTCTTTAACTCCAATCCCTACACTAGCCACCATGTATCACCTCCTGCTGGGATCGAGGGGGCAGTGCATGCCAACATGCCCCTTGATACAAGAAACACTTGATGATGATCTGGAGCCATCATGAAGGTGCCAAGCTATACAACAAAAGAGTACAAAAGGTCTAACAGCATCAGCAACTGTCATGCAGTCTCACGAATTCCTCTCTTACAAATTGTCAGATTCTGCACTTCTGTGAAGATTATCTGTGAACTCTGATGGGAGGTAATGTTAACGTTTGTGTTAACTATTAGAAGAGAATGAATGCAGCCAGACAGGATCCTGATCACATCCCTCCAAGTGATATGAAAAGCTATGTTAGCTCAAATTGATGCTGCAATGAGAAACTGGAATAGCACTTAAGGAATTTCTCATCTTATTTAAAACTCAAACGTTACAAAGGAATCAGAAAACAAATCTTCGGGAGCCATTCAGTAAACAACGAAAAGAACTGCATGATTTTCCCATGTAGGTGTAACAGATGTGTAAGGGTTTACGCTGCAGCCTTGTTGGCGACATCAGTTGCTCCTGCCTGGCACGCTTAGATTGTCTAACACATGACACCAAGTTCAAACTTACAAACCTAGTATTAAATCCTTCTTAAACTGGTCCATCTCATGGTGTTGTGCACCACAGAGTTAATATGTTTGATTCCTAGCATCTCTAGCACATTTGATCTCGATGTGTGAATATTTAAGGGAGAAGAATCATTATTTTATGGATATTTGTACATTTACTTACCTCAAAATAATAGCTGACTGAAAGTTTACTGAGCAGTAGCAGCACCCAGAATAGCATATACCTATCAATAAAGTGAGGTGTTCAAAGTTCTACAAATTTAAAACCTAAAAAGGACAGAGATGAAGGAATGAGAATAAGTACTTGAATGCAGAAAGCTGGTCTTCTTGCATTCCACGCCCAACATATAACCTAGGCTGCATAAAGTAAGGGACTTGTCGATACAGCAAAGTAAATATGCCTATATGCATTTATGACTTGTACCAAAGAGGCAAAGAGCATCATCTAAGCATAATGAAAACGCGAAATAAGAGAAGGAAATAATCCACATACGTCATCTGATGGCAACAACTGATCAAGATAGACAACAATAATAAAAATTTGCTGCATAGAAACTGTGGGAATGACCGCTTTGCATCGTAATTGAAGAAAGGAGTAGTAGAAGAGGGAGGCAGAAACAAAACGAGGATTTGATTCTTTCTGGATTGCAAAAGTGCATCCAATGAAAATTCAGATGCACTTCAGATTGACCCACATCTACTAAAAGCTAAAATTAGTGCTGGCTCTCAGTACATAAATGTCACATTAGCATGAGGACTGCACTACGTCCTAAAGGAGATGTTATCTTAGTCCAGTATAAACAGCCCCCCCCCCCCCCCCCCAAAAAATGAAGAAAGAAAATGAAGAAAAAAACAGAACAGTCAAATACACCATTAAAGATAAGCCAAATAAATTGTTACGAGAAATGAAAGTGTAACTTCAATGCGGAACCATGAAAAAAAATTAATTCAGAAGATATTTGATCAAATAAGATTTATAGTGTCAGGTCTGCCTCTTTTGCTTTTTTTTTAAAAAAAAAAGGGAGTTGCCTGTATATTGAGAGCTATTGCTCGACATCCTACCTGGGTCCACCAGGCCAAGACAGTGCAAATCCTGTAGTTTGAGGTTTCAATATATCTCCCAACCGCAGGAACAAAGAAAAGAATCATGTCAACCATGTTAGTCATCAGGTAAACTGCAACAACCACCATGAATGACGAATAACACCATTCTCCAAGAACACTCCCAGGTCTGATGGAGTAACAAGTATACTTCCGTCTTGTATTCACATAGTATACAGGGAGAACTACAATCCATATCATTGCAATAATCAGCCTCAAAACATATTTCAAGATTTGGTGATAGTCATCCATTGTCTGCCTCGCTTTCCATGTAGATGCGATGTCAAGAATAGCTGCGGAGAAGGATCAACCTTTTAGGCTGGCGAACTGCTAAGAGTTCAACATAAACATACAACATAACTGACATGCCAACAATAATTGATACCTATCCTACTCAGACTCTCCATTTCACTTCAAGTGCCCCTCATGGGAAGTCAACGTTCTGACAGGAGCACAGGCACTTGACCTTTTTGGACTATCAACACACAAAATTATCAGAAATAGCCATGTCCAACTGTAGATCCATGTCAAGCCTCAACAAGCCAACATGATCGTAGCAATCCAAGTAACACTAGGTGATCCTTGTCCAACAGTAATTTTCTTAAAAAAGCCCGCCTGAGGCACACCTAGGTGCACCTCGGCATGAGGCTACCAGGTCAGCGCCTCGGAGGGGATGAGATGCGCCTCATGCATGCAAGGCTATATCTTCCCCTTCTTCTTCTTTTTCTTAGCCTTGTCTTTACCGTTTTTTTCTTTTCTTTCCTTGGGAGCTAAAAGGTGGCTATGCTTGTAGGGTAAGTGTGTCCATTGGGGACCTATGATGATAAGATAACATATCTTAAAGTTATTTACGGTGTTAGTAGTTATATTGACATCTAATCACTTTCTTAATGCATTTATCTAACTTGTTTCTGCAAAATTTGCTTTCTGAAAAGTGAAAGACTTCTAAAAATTTTTGCATAGAAGTGCGCCTCGCATCCATGATGCGTGGGCCTTCACCTCGCGCCTTGCAGTTTGGGACCCTATGCGCCTCGCGCCTTTTAAAACGAAGATTTTCTCTACTGTACAAATACTTTAACATTAAGTTCTTTTTGGAGGTCTAAGTAGATAGCAAAAAATGGGTTCGAAAAAGATATCATCCAAACCAAATGAACCCCATGGTTTCTGAATCAGGAAAGGGAACCTGAAGTTGACTTAAGGCATAACAGGAACGGTATAGAGCGCAAATGCAATCTCTTAACTATGATTTTTAGTTTGTTCCCATCTCTACCAAAGCAGGATACAAAGTATATTCTCAAATATTGCAATTAATAAAACGATATCAAAGTATAGATCATATAATTATTGACCGTCATATGCTTTTATTAGCAGTATCCTACACATAAACAGATCACATTACCAAGATAATACCTTACCATGTATGAGTTTGAGTGCAGCAGACGTGATGAAAATGCTCATGACATCCTCAAGAACTTTTGTTTCAACCAATTGAAGAGGCGAGGTCAGATCATGGCATGCAATAATAATCAGTGCCTATAAAAAAATAAAGAGCTTAACACTCTGTAGATCCATCGAAATAAGATATTTACAGGTTTGCGCTGCCTACCTGAAGGGCCAAAATTAGAAAACTCCACATTCTATCGAAACTTCTAAAGATCTGCAAAAATGACCGAATCTCAACAAAATTTGTTTTTCCAAGCCATTTTCTTTTATGCCCCTCATCCACAAGCTCCTCTTCCACAGTGTCCTGGAGCTATCAGGAAACAATCAGGAAACAAGAAAATAATACTAAAAACAGAAGTGAATGGGGAAGAAAACATAGTACATTCCGCAGACAGCTAGCTATCCATAGCCAATCAAATGCATAATAATTTTCAATACAACTCAAACCAATCCAATCTAATGATTGGCTAACTACCTAACTTGCAGGCACCTATAAAGAATATGCGAGATAAACCTCTGACTGATTTTATGATGCCTGCAAGCTGCCTGGAGCATACCTGCCATAGATGTATTAAGAAATGGGCAGGCAACACACAGATTTTTCCTAATCAATAACGTCAAGCTCATAACTTCATTCTTATTATGATAACTCAGCCAAACAGAAGAAAACAACTAAAGGCAAGAATAACCATGAAGCGGGAGGTCACTATGGATAGCCATATGAATAATTCGACATGTTACCAGCTGTTTGATATGAGAGATAAACATATAGAGACACGCTTGCAGGTGACTTTTTAGGATTCTATCCGCTAGCAAAGAAGGTGATAATAGCAAGAAAACTTTAAAAAATGTGCAATTTTTTGTTACTATATTTCATAATAAGTAATAGCAAACATCAATGGCTTTCTACAAGAAGTCCAAAAAGAACTATTGAAAGACAAATGAACTAAGAAAAGGTAGTGACAAGTCCATATTCAAAAAATCCTAACACTCCTAGAGAATCTTCTTCCCCTGCTAAGGAACCTACCCTGTGTCCATTTTAACATCTCCTATATCAAAGCAGCCATGTTTCAGAAGTACCATGCCATATCCTTTATATTCTCAATCAATGAAATACCATGATGATGAACAACTCCGGCAGAAACCCCAGATACAGACATTATTACGTTTTTTCTCAATTCATCGTATACGAATGTCAAACTTTAGCAAGCACCCAGTACATCAGCTCTTAGTGCAACAGAAAGAACCATATGAGTGGGTGGTGATTAGTAGTAGTGCAATTTGTATCCACAACTTCTTCTTTTCCACGTTGCACAATTCAAATAAACCAAAGATTGCCTTCAGCTACTTGCATGGCAATGCATTCTTCATGGTGTGCCTAAAACTGTTGACTCTCGACTCTGGTTCTTTCATATTTCTGCGTATAGTTAGTCAAACATGCTTTCCAAACTTCCGTGCCAAATATTGTTTGCTACTTTCCTGAACTAACTGAGGAATTGTCAGAATACTCTGAAATGGGAAACTATTATCAAAATTTGCCACTACTTGCATGAGAGAATAACCGTTCTTCCTTGATCTATCAGAAACTCGAAATCATCAGTATTTCTTGCCCAAGTTTGTATAATGCCCACCAACTCTTAAGGGATGAGTAAACAGAAAACCAAAGCGATAAGTAGTAGGCAAACGTAGGAACACGTAAACCTGGAATCAGATTTGAACATAGATGGGTTAAACATAGAAGGACAATGACGAATAAAATGATATTTGTCTTAGGGTCGCCAAATTACATAATTTGATGCAAAGTTTTGACACTTGAAAATTTATGTCATAGAACTATAAGTGCAATATGATACGGCATACCCCTTGTTCCTCATCTTTCTTCACCTTCCTCTTTTCTTTCCAATGCCTCAACCGAATCCAGATGTTTCCTTTACTTTGATTGCCTTGAGACTTGACACAGAAGAAATCATGGTCAAGTCGCATCGGCCACCCTACTTCAAAACAAGCCTGTGTCCTGTAGGCAATGTAATCACAAAAGTCATTTTGAATGTGGAGAAGTATGAATTAGCGATCACCAGTATGCACTAAATGTATCTATTCTCGTATTCTCACCAAAAATACTCATTAAGATCATCATAATTTCTCCAACTAGAATGATCAGCTGTTCCATTTTTACTCTTATCGGCTTCCTGAAATACGGAAACACACTCAGATTATGTCACCAAAGAATCTAAAGGAAGAACCCGTCTCAAACTACCTCTTGTATAACTTTGTAAATTGGGCTGACAACATTATTAAGAAAAGCTTCTTTCCCTCCTCCATATGCTGGCATGACCTTTTCCCATGTCATCAAGCTAACAGCACCGGCTAACATGCTATGCATTTCATATGCCATCTGAACAAGAAATAGAAGACAAGAAATGAGTTTGTACCGTTATTCCTAACATTATCATTGGGGTCATACAATGAAAGCCAGGTAAATATCAAAGAGAGGCTATATGCACATAGATCGTTTTTTAGTAGCCACTTGGTATTTGTAATTTTGGAATTTCGGTTACAAATTTTTCGCACAGAACCTTAAATTTTCAAGATGGATTCGGTCAAGTTTACCAGCTTTATTGTTCATGCTCTGTATTACATAAAGGGGGTGACTTTTCAGAGGTTGTGTATCAGGCAAGCAACTTGCAAGTTCAGCCAGTCCCTTCCGTGAACAATATACCTCATGAGTTGGATAATAGAATTAATTTACAAGGATTCATGTTCGATGCTTTTAGCTATGCATCGCTAACGCTAAGAGGAGACATATATTCTGCGCTCGAATGCAACCAAAGAGTTTCAAGATTTCTTTATTTTAGGTAGACAAATGCACTGCAACGAACATTAAGAGGAGACATCAAATTAAATGGTATTTTATTTAACAAATTTAACTTGCACTTGAAAAGTCTTCTGGAACAAATGGAGTATTTACGACAACCTTGTCAATCTAGGACAACACGTTAACCAAATAGCCAAGTATGGAAAAATGGAAACCAACCAGATTCTAGCTCTATTATCAATTCTGTTATCTGCTTCTGTCAGCGATTTTCAGGAAATTTGTGAGCAGTAAAATGGCAAGACTTTCCACGGAAAAACTGACGGAGGTTTGCAGGACGACAAGTCAAATTTCAGTGTTGGAGGGCGAACATTAGTCATTGCACATATCACTTGCCTAATATTACAATATGCTTGAAAAGTTGAAGGAAATTTACGGACGTCATGGATAGACGAGCTTAAGATGTCTCATCTCCAAATTGGATTCAAAATTGAAGATTATGCCGTACAAGATGCTCACATGAACAGAAGTAAAAAGTTGGGCTAATGTCAGGTTTCAAAGGGAATGGTTCGAACATCCATCGTGCTCGCAAGCTCCTAAGAAATGATGCGGTTTACGTCTTGAAGCCTGCCAAAAGCTTAGGAATGCCTATTGACCGTAAGGATCTTTCCATTCTCTGAAAAACTGATGTCACTCATATATTTTCAGAAGTTTAAAACTCACTTGAGAAAGAGCTATTCGGCACAGAGGTTCACCTCTCTTTCCTTATTTTTTATGTCAACATATGACATGCTTTGCATGAATGACGCTGGTGAAATAACCCTTTTTTATTTTGCCAAATAACAAACGAAACCAAAGAACGTGAGAGAGGATGGTAGCAGTCAAAAGAATTTCCAAATAACTACTAAATAAAAATGCAGATTGGAACTCTTCACCCATTCTAGAAAATAGTGGTCATTGCATCTTACATGATGATATATATAACAAAGACACTCTGGCATAAACCGCAAGTTGGCAGCCTCCCCCCATATTAGAAGGTATAGAGCTACGTACAACAGCTTATATTGTTGGGCTTCCTGTTTCACATATGGTAACCTACATAAACAAACAACTTCATTTAGTGATCTGATTTTTGTGAAAATTATATCATGATTATTTAAAACTGGAGATGTTAAAACTCAAAAAATGAAATACAGCGGGAAAGGGAGAGAAATAGTAACAATTGTTATCCAAACAATGAAAATAGTCGAAGCAGATAGTGACGGATATGAAACTTCAAAACTAAAAATTAAAAAAACGAATATAACACATCTGTAAACAGAAAGAAAGGCCCTGCCAATCAAATTTACTTGATTTCTTCTGGTTAATCTTGGTTGCTGGGAGAACAGAAAAGTCAGCAATGGTCAAAGCACATATGGAGTGAATTTAATATCCCAAAAGCTGCATTTATTAACTGGTTGGTTGTCCACGACAGATTGAAGACATTTGATAAATTAAAGAAATGGGTAGTCATTGAAGATAACTTTTGCAGATTCTGCAGCAAAGAATCAGAAACCATGGATCACATCTTTTTGAAATGTGAATTTAGCGAGCAGATTTTCCAGCAGTTGAGATCTGATTGCAGATGTAGCTTCCCTGATGCTGGACCTTGGGATTGGTTGATTAATAGGTATCAAGTAAAACGAAAACAAACCAGTTAGGAGGCAAACTATGCGTCTGGTTGTTTCCACAACAGTCTATGTCACTTGGTTGCTAACAGGAGCAGAACAGCTGACCAAGTTGCAGCAGAGATTCCCAGTTTATTAGATGGCATATTGTTTATAGTGTAAGAGGGATATAGGTGCAACGACATTGAAGTTTATGCAGCCCTGTAAATGACTTGGGTATGCCCAAGTGAGAATGCTTGTATATTTTCAGCAATTAATGATATCTTACTTAATTTGCCAAACAAGGAGGGAAAAAAAAAGAAATTATGAAGTCAATATACCTATAATTAGGAAAGTTGTAATTAGGAAAAGCTTGATGATAGCATGAATGAAAGGCAGAATAATACATCCAACGCGAAGCAAAAGATCACTCATGTCACACTGATGTGAAAAATGAGATAATTGGTAGTATAGGGTACCAACAGCTCAGAAAACTACTTGTATAAAGAGATACAAGAGATCAAGAATGATGAAAGCAAAGCATTATTCATTCTAGAATATTTGGGCCTGGATTAGAACTTAGAAGTTCATCTGGTATTAAACTTACCGTATGCTGCTTTTTCTGCCTAAGAACTTGCACCATTTTGTATAATTTTTGAAGAACTTTCTCATGAGTCCATCCAATGCAGTATCTGACAACTTCATGTGAAGTGACAATATTGGTTCTATGCTCAATGAAAAATAAAACAATCAAAAGCAGAGTTAATGCAAGTCATACCTGCAGCACTGATTTGTGCTTATGACTTTGTCGGATGTGGGTGTTGGCAAGAAGCAGAATTAGATGCTCCCTTTGGTTGGAAACATTTCCTGTCTGACATGGCCAGTATAATTATAATTTTACAAAACTAGAAGTGCTCAAATAGGAATATACATGAAATATAAAATATTCGGCATATTGCATAACGGTAAGCACCTGAAACCCGAAGCAGAACTCCAGCCAGTCAAATATGTCGAAAGCCTTTGAAGCCTTGCGCTTCTTGAATTCTTCCAAGAAAGGTAAGCCACGAATATTGCGTACAGCTGCAACTGCAACCTTGATCTGCATAAGCCATTTAGTCACAAAGCTTTTCCAGTAATTTATCCATGGAAGCAACTATGGCGAACTTTCCACCATTCTTCGTCTTGCACAATCATTCACTGTGCAAGCTACTACTGCAGGCACTCAAAAGAGTTTGGTGCTTATTTAATGACAGAATTCCTATAGAAATCAGCAGTATGTACAACAACAGACCTCTGGCAGTTGCATGATAGGCTGATGGACACCACTGCCTTCCAGTGGCAAGATATTGTACGTTAGAGGATCAATCGAGCCTCTATCACCACGAAGCTGTTATATATTTGTACAAAAATGATAAGAAAGATGTCAGCAATATTTCTGACAATTTGTGGAAGATTTAAGTTAAAACTAAAATAGGGAGGCAAAAGAAAAACCTGATGACCAGTTGCCTGTGTTACAGCATTTAATACTTCATACAGAACAGAAGCAATTGCACGTGCATTAGTTAACTTCTCTCTGCAAAATATCAGATTAAAAACCTACAGATCCGTTAAATCAGATCAACCCAATAGCTATCACCTAATTATCAGCTTCAGCAATAATGTGTAGTTCAGAAAATTATGGATCACCTGTTGGCAAAGTCATCAGTGCCAGTATGTCTGATGATATAATCTTTATATCCATTATAAACACGCCTAAGTTCCCGTATATCACCTTTCTCCTTTCGTCTCATCATACTCACTTCCATATCCTGTAAGTCAAGGTATTGTGAATCATAAATCAGGACTCAAAATACATCTAGATGCCTCTGTCAAAGCTAGATGTATTATAGAGTTGCACCTGGCTACCAGTTGGAAGAATTAATATCAGAATAGATGCAAAAGACAACCATGAGCAAAAACTGTCCATATGCAATGAGACATTTTTCAAGAGCGAATGAGGAGGGGCAAGCACTATGTGATCAAGAAAGGAAGCAAGCATATACAGAACAAATATCTGCATAGACCAATTAGCCAGGAACCAAAGAAAGAGGAAACCATTAAGGTCCGCAGGAAAATGGAAAGGGAAGGAAACTATTAAATTCTTCATTAATATTTAATACAACAAAAGAGAAAAGCAAGAGCAAAATCAGCCTGAATTGCTTTTTCATTGATTCTGTATCACTTCAATTGGATTTCTTAAACAAAGAGATGCAATGATGAATACTAATTAGAGAAATAATCTTGACAGATTTAATTGGAGAAATGACGACGCATTGAAGGCCACTCAACAACGATATCCATGGTTAAAGACATATCTGTAACACCATAAGATTGATATACTTTTGGTGCTATCATTAATACTGCTGGCTGCTTCATATGTAGCCCAAAATGAGAGCCAAGCCAAGTGTTACCATCTTAGTGGCAGCTACATGATTATGCTGAGGCCTGACAGTAATTCAGGCGTTCTCCTGCTTCGTAATTGATCACCGGTAGATTAGGTAGTCGAGAGTTAAACCTATTTCCCATGTTAAATCCCTTATTTTCCTAGTCAGAAGGAGCCAAAATTGTCGCACTCTGTTTCCAACAGGATTTCAGTCTTCAATTTCTCAACCATCCTTCTTCAATGAGCCACAGAGCCCGTCTATGAGGGTTTGGCATTCTGAAGTAGGACTTGTTAGACTTCTATAATAAGCTGATAATCAATCCAGCAGTATCAATTAAAACACAGGGTCTGGTATGCTTCTGAATTATTCCAGATCTCAGCTGTTAAAGCTAATCAAATTTCATAATATGTCATTGTTGTATACTTTATGTGTACATATTGTCAAAACTTAAGTATTTTGCCACAAGGAACAAGGATTGAAGTGTTTGGCATGTTTCCCATACCATACTGCATGTCATACCAATCAGGCATCACTCCATGAATGATTGGCAGTACATGTGAGGAAAAATGCTCACAGAAAGTTATCATCGACTAGACGATTAATTTAGCCATTCAATTATAGGTTCATATGATTTGACCACCATCATCAAACTTTGTGTACGGAATCGAGACAATTTTAAATTGGCCACCACAGCACCTCCATAGAAAATGCATTCTGGGTAGTATAATCTACACATTGCAAAAATCAAATACGATAAGGCCGAACAGCTGTAAGATATCCCATAAATTGATTGTGTTCGACCCAATTCTATAAACAGTCCAAATTACAACACCAGATCCCCCATCACTGTTCAGAATTGTATAAATTCTCTACCAGAAAATCCATCGTGCTATGAGATATTCATTGTTTATGGTACCTTTTGAAGTTTCTGAAGCAGTGCAGTTTTAAATTGACGGACACCACGTCCAGCTGAATTTTTATCCATATTGTGTGCCCTCTCAAAAGCATGGAAACGACCTGCCCAAGAACCCTTGATACATCAAAGATCTTCTTTATGACCACAACACAAATAACAGGAACATTTTTTACCACAAAATCATTCATGAACTTCTACCTTGAATATCTCAAGTCAGATATTACTATTCCCCCAAAAACTCTTCAAAACAGCAGTCAAATAACCCGACCACATTGTACAGTCCTCAATTGCAGCACAAGTGGTAAATGCAGCATTATTCATACAAGACTTCTGGTCAGGGAATGGTCCGAAGACTAAAGCTTAGTTTCAAAATATTGTTATGCCACTGAAATGTATGGCATAAAGCTTGATACACATTACACAGCGTGTAAAATATAGAGAAGCCATGCATTGTGTAAGCGCCCATACAAACCAATTTTGTTCTAACGTGTTAAATTTTATATATCAATCAGGCTTTAATCAAACGAGTCATGCATAAAAGTTCAAATGAGATTTCATCCCAAAACCAATTGGCCATAGGTGGAGTAACCCACAAGCTTATTATACATCCCACAAGCTTATTATACATGCTCAAGTCCTTTAATTTCATCAATGTGAAACAATACCCACTTTCATACTCCAACATGCCTCCTCACGTGTGGGCTACTAACAAGGCCCAATATATGCACACAATGTTAATCAAACGGGGACGGTGGCAAATCAAGATCGAGCACCTGCTCTGATACCATGTTAAATCTTATATATCAATCGGGCTTTAATCAAATGAGTCATGCATATAAGCTCAAATAAGATTCCATCCCAAAACCAATTGACCATTGGTGGAGTAACTCACAAGCTTAGTATACATACTCAAACCCTTTAATTTCGTCAATGTGGGACAACATCCACTATCATGTTCTTTGAATTTTTATCAATGTAAGACAATGCCCACTTTCATACTCCAATATAACTCACTCATGTTCTGTCAAACATATAAAAGTTAAAGCACAAGCATCATACAATCAGGAAGGGGGGGGGGGAAAAAGACTGACAAAACAAGCCACTAAAAGCATAATTACAAAATACTAATTGAGCAAAAGAATCACATACACAGATAAGCAACACGAGGCTCCTCAATTTCTATCTGATTGGCAACACGAAGGAACCTTCGAATCTCGGAAGCCAAAGTGACAGGCAACCTCTCACTATCAAATGGTTCAGGCACATACTGATCACAATCACGGCCGTAAGTAATGGACCTTGTATAAGCCCTCCTACTAGCAGCCTCACTGCTCTCAGCCTCATCATGGGTAGTAATCTCATGTATAGGCTCAGTAAGAACAATCTCAGATGACATTTTGGCACAACCCCAGAAAAACCCAGATGGGCAGGAAGCAAGTAAGAGCAAAAACAGTTTCTGGGTATTGAATTATTTATATGTAGCAGCACAAGATGATTGATTTTCCTGGGGTTAAGCATTGTGAGTTGTATTGTATCTGTCTTTTTTGCTTTACTTAACGTGCTTGTCTTTGGCTGCTCTTTGGGATGTGGATTGTGCTTTTGCTTTTTTCTCGATTAGAGTGTATAATTGAGTAGGTGTTCAATTGCCTTTTTGGTGTGATGAAGGAACTCAGAAATCTGGGAAGGGTTTGCCACACACAGTGAATGTTTGAAGTGGAAAGTGCGCTGCTTTTTGAATGTTGGCAATAGGGAGGGTTGTTTTATTTTAATTGATCAATGAAATGTCTGATTTACGCGGGAGAGAGAGAAAGTAGAGGATCCCACAGTGGGGATCGAAGAATGATTCGGGGTTTTAGGTGTGGTTCTGGGCACAATTCAAAAGTAGGGGAATATTTTGGGTCGGATGCTGCAGGATTCAATTTGTGACCAAAGGAATTCTGGGTCCAATTATCAAGTTCTGAATAGGTTTCAAATTTCAGTTAATTATATTCATAGTGTTTTTTTTATTAGAAAAAAAAAACGTGGGTGAAGATCTCCCCCACTAGCCCCTATTGCAGGCGGCTTAATTAGCGGATAGTGTGCAAGGACGGGACAAACTTATCACATCTCAAGTTCAAGAACCTTGTTGCTCTCTCACATATGTACTCTAACTAGCAAGTCGAAACTTACATTTACTAAAATTCGGACATTGATCTCCAAAGGAAAGGAAGGGAGCTTGCACTATAAGCCCCTCGCAATCAATCGCAGTCATAATGGGTTTATGGAGATGCTAAGTTAAACATGACTGATTGAGAAAGAGGCACTAGCATATGGCACAAAAATTGCGAAGAAGCACCCTAGAAAGAAAACAATGTGAAGTTGAAATCCAAAACTATGTGAACTTGAGTAAAACAAAGACAATGATGCTTGAATGAAACATGATTGATTGAGACCTGCCAAAATTGAAACATGATTTATTTTTTCTTGGGGGTATTAGCATTTGGGAACGAAATTGCAACCAAGCACGGAACAAATAAAAAATGTGAAGTTGAATCTTAAAATTATGTATGTGAATTTGAGCAAAACAAAAACTATGATACTTGAATAATGAAACACTCTAGTGTTCCCCTTTGCTCCCGTTAAAATTTCAACAATACTATAGTAATAGATCAATGAAAATAAGGTAGGATTTTAATATAGGAATATAAGTAGGGAACAAAAATATTTAGACAGGACAAAATTCGATCTATAAAGTCATTACCACCCCACATTTTTAAACTGTAATAGAAAATGAGTACATTTTATGGATTAAGTTCATGACCATCTTATTAGAAGGTGGTATATATTTGACTTTTTGGTTCTTTTAAAAAAGTGAGTTTAGATAATAGCAAAAGTTGTTGGACAATGTATAAGGTATTTCCTCACTTCCAAAAATTTTCTCCTATTTTAATAATATAAATTTTTAAATGCGCATCATATATATATATATATATATATATATATATATATATATATATATATATATATATATACATATATATATATATATTAAAAGTTGGATTGAACTCATGTATGAACGACACGTGAAATGCCATATAGGATGTCATCTAGGGTGCCACTTAGGATAAAAATACCATGTAAGATAGTAACATAAAAGTCTTCTATCATGTAATTAAGATGGATGTAGGTTATCAATGCAATTTTAATTCAATTTAATGTTAATTAATAATTGAATTTTGTCTTAAAAAACTTAAATGTAGAACAAATAAATGATTTAGATGTTACCCAATTAAAAAAAAAAATTAAGTGTGTTAGACATTATTTTGAGGTAAGTATACATTGGACATCTAATCTAAATATATTAGTTTTTATATATTTATTTTTGAGTGAATATATCATGAGTTGACACTCGAATGCTGATTGATTTGCTTATTTTGCAGACTATAAAGCTTAATTACTTAAGTATGTCACACAACTGAATTTAGATAAAATGAAATATAGTAGAATTTTAATGTGATTCTGAATTTCACTTACGACTACTTTAAGTTAGTACAATGTTTAGTTTCTTTTAATATTTGTAACTAACGTTCATGATATTTAAAAAAAAAGTTTCAGTGATTTATTCGATTTATATTTCACTTGAAATTATATTTTACGCTCAAAAATCACATAGTATAATTAGTTCTTTTAGCAAATTTAAATTTAAATTTAATAGGTAAATTAATATATAAAAGTAGTTTGTCTACATTCCCAAAATATATCATGATTGACTTCATAAATTAGTAGTAATCCCCTCCCTCCCCCCAAAAAAAGAATGTTAAAAGTTTTTTTAAATTCAAATTGCACTAAAACTAAAATTTCTTCATCTGCTAATAATCTTCCTTTCTTCTTTTTTTTAAATTTTTTATTTTTCTTTGTTGGTTTTTTATAAATAATTATACACTAAAGAGATGAGATTATGGCCAAAGACTTATCTGTCTTTTCGTTACTACTGCCAACAATTTTTCCATGCTTCGTTGATCATGAAAATAATTAATCAAATTCATTTTTGTTCAAATCATGGGTTGAATAGTCGTAAGGACCATGATCACTATCAAAAAATATTAAAGGTGTTGTTAAACTATTGAAATAATCTTCAATAGACATATGAAGTACATGCATAATGGATACAATTAAACCAATACGAATCTCTAGGGAAAAAAAGCGCTCCTTTTGTGATGATCATTAGTTTTAAATAGCATGCACAACCTTATGAATTTAACATTTGATCTCACATATATTAACTAATCTTCTACTAATTTATTCTTATTGGTAAATTATCTTATTATTTCATTTGAATGCCTGTCTTTAATATTATATAAGGTTTGCTAGATACCTCATTATTTCATTTTAATGCTTACCTTTAATTATTATATTATACATTATTTTTGAAATTAATTACCTCATTATCCCGACAGCTACTCATTTTACTTAGAGTTTATCTTAATTTTCAATTCCTATGGGACTTAATTTTGTAGTATCTCATTTTTATCACATGATGAAAAAGAAAATTTGTGTCTCTATATAATTCTTAGTTGTGGCAGGATATAAAAATGAGTCCTAATAAATGCTAGTTGACTAAAACGGAAGAATCTTATTCTTTTTGCGATGATGAAAGTTACAGTTACTATAATTATTTTTCACTCATTTGAGACAAAGTGAACATTCATATTCAAAAAAAAGGCAATTTTCTATTCATGTTGCCGTGCAATAACTATAAATAAAAGTTAAGGACAATCATTGAAATATGTAGGAGTTTAACTTCTAAAATCGGTATTAAATCATGGACAATTAAATTGCAGCATCACGGGTGACTTGACCAAAGGGTTTAAAGTTTATTATTAAACATGACAATGAACACCAAGAAAGATACACAACAAACATTGTCTACAAAGAAATGTCCAACAACTTACCAATTGTTATATGTATGCACTCAAAATAACTTTACTATTACAAATTATCCCCCCAAAAAAAATTAGCACTATACATCTTTTAGTGTTAGTAAACTCCTACAAAATATTAGTTTTAATTATGCAAATATTATGACATATTACGATTCTTAGAATTAAATATAATCGGAGATTAAAACAATAACAATTAACAAATTCTTCCAACATTATGCAAGCAACTCCAGGAAGATAAAATATACCAGAAATCCACAATTGAAATGTCTCTCTATAGGTAAGCATAAATCAATATAAAAATATTATCGTACATGTTTTCACTAATGATAAGCATGTAAAAAATCATTACATGCATTTAACAATACATCATTGATGATAAGTAGTTAGAAACAAATGAAAAATCAAAACTTAACTTAGTATAATATATGTTATTTTTGCATGCTACTTAATTTGAGAACGAAAGTTGATGACTAATAGATAGCGAAAATGATAAATATGATGTATTATCGAACATTTTATATCATAACTACTTTTTATACATTACATTTCACATTACCATATCACGCATTTTTAAAAATAAAGTCCAAGTTTAAGAAAGACAATATTAAATTACTGAAAATACTATATATGATTTTCATTTGCTGCTTTGCTCCCACCGTCAATATGGTTATTTCACAAAATTATTTAAATTTTAAAAAAAATCACACAGCATCAAACCTCATAATATCTTAAAACAAAAAAAAATTAAAAACTTCTTAACTAACAGGATTAAAAAACATAGACTGCACATCAAAAATTCAAGTACATATAATTAAGGTGATTTAATATTAAATAAAGTTAGAAAAAAGGTACTACCATCAAGTACATGAAACTCAGTATGATATAGCACCTACAATAACATATGCAACAAGATACTGAAACTTATCAACTGAGAAGTAATAGCCATCGTGAAACACACGGGTTAAAAACTAGTAATTTAATATTTCTATTGCCTATTATGGTTAGAAGAAACAAAAAAAAAATTGATATTAATACTAGTTATAAAAAAGGGCTTTATTTTGGGACATGTAAAAAAAAAGAAGACATGTTTTTCAGGACAGAAAGAGCGATAATTCTTCTATTTAAAATAGTTCTGTAATATTTTTATGCTTTAATATAGGACTCCTAGTTAATTATAAACCTCTTTTCTTGGGATTTTTGGCAAAAGAAAGTCTTAGAAGAAGTTAAGCTCATCTGAAATAATCTATGAACCAAGATTTTGTTGTTTTTAAACTGTAAAGATAACACGCTAGATATCATAGAAATGATTAACCAAACTTAGTACATGAAATAGTTTGCTTCACATAAATATACTTCAAAATTGGTAATTTTGAAATTAAAATCTTATTTGATTAACTTGTACCTTTTGAGTTTTCATAAACCAAGGAAAACATTTAACAAAACCATGCAAATTGGACTTCAACATTAGCTAAATTAGTCTCAAATAATCCAAACAAGTTGGTGAGCAAAAGAAAAGACGACCAGCCTGTTTATAGTCAATGAAGAAATGGACATAAAGCTGATTACGCAAAAATTTGAAAGCATTGCATGTAAAAACTTCTTTAATAAAGGCAAAGAGATAATGGTTTGTTACAATCATAGCTTAACTTTTTCAAAAGCTTACACAAACTTTGGTATAAAATTAAGCCCACGTTCCTTTCTCTCCTCTTTAACACTAAAGCAATCTAGAACAGTAAAGCCTTTACTAATACATGGGATCAATATAATTTATTCAAATAATTATTTTACATTGTTTAAAGTTATATGTTTTCATTTAGATCAGATGCTGAGTTCGAATCTTTTGAATGAAGAATACTGAATATTTACATGAAAAGATTAATGTACTTTATTTGCCAATAATTAGCTTGACTCCTGATCTCCTATTAACGGAGGATCAGCTAAAGACTAAAAAATATATGCTTTTGCTTTACATTAAAAAGAAAAGCAGCAAATATATGCGCGTGGGATGCACAATAGCCAGCTAAGAACTTTGGACCAAATTTTAGTTTCTTACCTGATAAGCACACTTAGCACTGTTTACCACGTGAATGATTGACTAATATTTATGTGAACCAAGCTTTAATTTTTCAAACCCAAGAAGAAAAGTAATAGCTATTTTCATATTTGCATATTTATAAATTTAGTTCCAAATGCATATACGAATGCTCTAACTGCTTTTTTTTTTTGGAAATTTTTTCAAGTTACGAAGGATCAAAATATTGCAAATGCTATGAACTTGTCCAAGTCACAAGGAAGTCATTGGAATCGATGAGAAAGGATGGGTGAGACTCTCTTACGATAAAACACATACTTTTTGTATAAAACATTAGATTTCTATCCCAAGCATGGATAATAAATGGGTCCTTATAGGGAGACCGCGGCTTAACGTCAAGGAGCATACTTATGAGTTTCATTATCGGGTGAAAGTGTTATATATAATTGTGGATCTACATCTTTAAGAGCTTAAACGTCGCTTTAGTGAGACTACCACCGAGCTTCTTACTTGTCTGGCTTGCTTAAGTCTATGTGATCAATTTAGCACTTTTGACCAGTTTAAGTTGATCAAGTTAGCGCAATTTTATCCCATTGATTTTTCTGATTTTGAGGTTACGACACTTGAAAATTAACTTGCTAATTATGTTCTTGATATGCAATCTGATGAAGTTTTTCAGGACTTGAAAGGGCTTGGTGATCTTTGTAGAGTAATGATGTAGACAAAGAAAGACATTACCTGACATATGTGTTTAGGCTATTGAAGTTGGCATTAATATTGCCGGTATCCATAGCAATCGTGGAAAAAGCTTTTTCGACACGAAAATCGTAAAAAATAAACTTCTCAATCGCATAAATGATTTGTTTTTGAAAGATTTCATGGTTTCTTATATAGAAAAAGATGTATTTGACTCAATTTCTAATGATTCTATCATGTATCAATTTCAAAAAATGAAAAAACGAAAGGACAATTTATAGTAGATTATTGTAATATTTCATGTATTGTAATATTTAATGTATTGTTTAAACTTTATTTTATAGTACACTTGGTGGTAAATGTTGTAGGTGGACACCCCTAATTCGAAATGCTAGATCCGCCACCGCTGAAGGGCACCTTTGTATCCTAAGGGCTTGATTGTGGGTACTTGGTATCCTGAACAAAAATCAGGTAGATTTGTGTTCTTAATGTCTCTAGTATGTATTAAACATTATAAAAAAGCCAAATTTATTCCAATAGAAATTACCTTTGACCAATAGACCTGTTTTTTTTCCATAAAATTTTGCCAATGCTAGGACACTGGGGAAAGATACACAGATTTCATGGAAAAGGCTAATGAACTGCTTCAAATAAAACGTTTTCATAAGTGGATGCAATCAAAATCCCCCCCCCCCTCGTGCATTTCATCCACGAGCAAAACAGTTGATTAAGGAATTTTTGAGGTCCATGAAAGAAGGATCGAAATCGCCAGTAAATACAATTTGCCGAGTGAACATATATGAGCACCATCCTGAGAATTTAATTGGTAACTTCCAATAACTATTATCCTTTCCTCCCCTCCCTCTTTTATAGTACTAATTTGCTTGGATTTGTATGTACAGCTACACATGCTCCACAAGGTGAAAATGTGTGGTAATTTTTTACTACTAGGCGGCAAAAATATCCAGGGAGATCAGTGGTCTACCGAGCAGTAGTCAGTGGCCACTGGAAATCTGCTGGAGGCGGTAAAGCAATGCAAGATGAAAATGGACAAATTGGGCAAGTCCAGTCCTTTTGGTTCCGCTAGAACAATCAACCTGCAAAGCGAAACCCCAATTACAAAGTCTGGATTATGTGAGAATTTAGCATTTATGATCCTGATGATGCTTTTGGAATTGTTTTGTGCAAGATTTTCAAAAACTGAAGATTTTTTGGGTTTGCGGTATTTTTGGAACAGTTATATGTCAGATCTACAGAAACTGAAGAACTTTTATTGGGTACAATGTGATGGTGGAGTTTGAATGTAGACCAAGTTAGGTCAATTTCATTGTTTTTGAGGTTGATAGGACTAAGTGGAAACACATACTATATCATATGAATAGTATATATAATGGGTTGGATGCGGCTTGTTGGCATAAGATGTGCCCTAGATTCAGTAGATTGAATTGGGTTGGGCGTGAAATGGGGTAAAAAAAGGTTATTCTATAATGTGCACCATCACTTGCCCTTCATTCTTGTATAAGGTCCGATTGGAATGTTGAAATAGCAGAAGACTTTTGATCAAATGCAATAAGATATTATAAATCGTGCTCTGTACTTATCCTATCATTAAAGTAACTTTCATTCCCATCTTATAGAACACACCTAATATAATCCAATTTTATAGTGTAAAATTGTTAAAATTAAAATGAAAAATAAAAAAATATAAACAACTAGGGAAATTCGGTATTAAATTCATAGTGAATCACAAGCCATGACAGTTGCCAATAATATTCTCCTCCTTTCAAATATATAAGACCAAATCGGTACTAAATTGCCTGAAGTTACCAATATGCCAAAACTTATAAACTTATAAACTTAAATTGCCAGAGGTTGCCAAAAGTAATTTACTATCATATAAGCAAATCTTTTAATTCATATCAATTTTAGTTTTTTTTTAATCAGAATATCAATTTTAGTTACCAGTATTCTAACTTTGGCTACTAAAATTAGAATATTCAAACCATAAAATTATATTTCATGAATCAAATCATATTATTTGTAGTTACCAAATTTCTAATTTTTATGAATCAAATCAAGTCATATTTAAATTATATTTCATGAATCAAACCATGAAATTTTTATTCACTTTAGTTTTTACGTAAAACATAAATCAAGTCATATTAATATTAGTCATATACTCATGTTAGTTTTACTATCATATAAACATATCAACATATTAAAATTAAATTTTATGAATCAAATCCTATTCAATTCTAATTTCAATTACATGCCAAAAATATATATACTTTGATCATCTTTTCTTTTATTTTTCCAAGTTATAAAGTATTTCAAAAAATTTAATTAACATTACAAAACTTAATACACTAAATTATTGTTACTAACATACCAACACTTAAACACTAACATTATTTTTACTTAAATAAATAAAATTATTAATTTCAAATCTTAATAAACTGAATTATTTTTCCTAAAGTGGCAAAACTTAAATAACCAATTCATATTAATTTCAATACCATGTCAAAATTTAAAAAATTTAACTAATCAAGTCGCAGAATCATGTCTCTAACATAACATATCGGTAATCTAACATTTGAAAACATAATTAAATTTAACTAATATTCCAAATATATCTTAATTTATTCATATCAATCATTTTCCAACATTTTAAAAAATATTCAAACTCACAATTTTCTTCGCTTCTTTCTTGATTGAAAGCACCTCTAAACTTTCCACAAAAGAAGAACAAAATTTAGAAAATCAAATAATAAATTTAAATTACAAAATTAAGTACTTATTTGAATAAAAATTGCGAATACTTACTGGATTTCTTCAATTGTTTTTGGATAAAACAGCCAATAAAAATTAACCAATTTGCTCAAATTTTTGATAGAGAAAGAGAAATTGAGAGTTTCGTGTACTTGATTTAGAAAAAATGAAGATGCACTTATACAGCAACAAATAAATTCAACCAAAAAAAAAAAATACAATCAACCCATAGCCGTTGCCCAATGGCTGTAAAATCAGCAGCTCATTTTTTATTTTTCCTAGCGTTTCCAGCACATGGTTGTTGCTCAACGGTCCAAAAAAACATAAGGGAGGCGTGAAAAGGCATCGTTTTGACGCGCAAGATGACAAAATCACCAGCCTCATGGCCTGCGCGTTCAGGAGAACTTCTCAGCGGGCCTCGTGGCCCGAGCCTCTAGCTGTGGGCCTACGAGCCCCAAACTCACGTGCCTACCATTTTTTGGGCTCACAAGATTACCACTGCACATGTTCTTAGCCCCGACGTTCCTTTCCCTCTTGAACCTTCAAAATTTGCTAAATCTATTATATAATATGAAAGAAATATTAGCTTGACTCTTCTCTCCTTAATTTACGGAGTCAAAGTAATTTGTAGCTATTAATCTAATTTTATAGAAAATCTCAACCGTTAATTACCTAACTCTTTTAACTCTTTTTTTTTAAACCCCATATTTTTCCAGTCCTAACCCACCCTTTCTCCTTCCCTCTTTCTCTCTCTTCAAAATCACTTTCGTTCTCTCCCTGTAACTGCTCTACTATGGATTATTGACATGTTTCAACTTCCACTTCCTGTAACTGACATACATTTCACAACCTCCCCCTCCCACCTCTCTCTCTTCCTTTGCTTTTTGTCTGCCTTGAAACTCAAAACTAGGGCATTACTCGAACAAAACCTCCAAACAACAAACCCTAAAGGACAAAATTAATCAAAAAAATACAAACCTGAAAGAGAATCTTAATCCTCTCAAGGGGGGCAGCAGCGGTCTTAGCAATAGTGCCGGCGATCAATTCTCTGACATAAACGGGCAATGAATCGACGAGGCTCGACTCATCGTCAACGATTAGTCCGGCCGGCGACAACGTCTACCCCTCCGGCGACCCCATCTCGGAATCTGAGCGGAACCCACGTCAATTCTTGCACAAATTGCGGACCCCAGAAGCTCAATTTGCCAGCCCAGCAGCAAAAACTGCACAAAAGGTAGGATCTTTGGGTACTTTTCTGAAATGGGTTTGTTGGGATTGGCTTGAAGTTGTGAATCAGTTTCGTCAATGGCGGTTCTTGTGCGAATTGGAGAAATTTCCAAAGAGAAAAAGGCCAATCATGCGTGGTAAACAAGCAAATATTGAGTTGAGTTTGATGGTACAAAAGAGGGGGGAAAAAAAAGAAAGATCATTGATTTCCTCTTCTGGTTGTTTTTAGCGGTTAAAATAAAACGAACTGCAAAATCCAGTTGACTCTCTCTCCTCCTCTCTTGAAAAACAGTTGTGTATGTAAGCCACTAACCCACATCTCTCTTTCTATACAATTTTAGTAACGGATTCTCATTTGTCTTTCCCCCAGCCTACCCCCCAAAAGTGAGCACTTCTACTGCCAGATGCAACATGTCTTTCCTGTAAATCATCAATGCCATGCCTTAGGTTGGTATTATGCGTTTCATGTTTGTTGTGGGATGAATGCCGTTTAATCTTATTATCGTAAATTTAATTTTAGGTTTTCCAGCTCCACATTCTTCATTAACGGTGGGTGATTCAATGGACTTTGAAGATCGGACGACATAATTTGATTGGGATGCTTTCCAGTTAGAGTTCGTTGATGAATTAATGTAAGATTTTGAAGTTTCTAAATGTTAGTTTTTCTTCTGCTATTTCGTTGATTGTCATTTTGATTTGGGTCCATATTCTTTCTGATGTGGACTTGGAAATGGGTTGTATTTGAGACGAATCTAATTCCTATGTTCAAGGAAGGATGCTACTGGATCAGGCTTGAAGCAGAATTGGCTGGCATTAAACTATGAATTGGTAGGATTTTTTTTAAGGGGCTTCAAATAGATCTAATGATGTTAATTTTTGTCTTTCAATTTGTGGTTGATCACTTTGTTGATCCATTTGATATAGAGATCAAACCCTCCCCCCAATTGCAAACACTGTTGTTCCTGAGTAAATAAGTAAATGGAGCCTCTTACTATCCCTTCCATTAATGCGTTGTTCCTAACTACAATTTGCAGCTATAGATCACTCCATAATCGGATTTTCTTTTTATCTTAATTGCAAACTTACAATCTTTTTTTCCCTTTTTTTTTTTGCCATCTGGATATTACTATCTAAATTATAATGCCCTTTTTGCCAATCACAGGCAATCAGAAGAACTATGTTAATTTCATTCTTTGATTTCGGTTTGACAGAGAAATGGAGTAAATTAAATAGCAAGGGAAGAAGCATATCAATTTACGAGTTTAAGGAGGTCAGTTTATCTCTCTAATCCTTAGTGTGGGATTGCTAAAGCCGGTAGAAGAACTTTGAAAAGCTCCATAAAAGTTGTTAATCACTTAGTTTCCAACTCATCACAACTGCCTCCATCGAAAATGCTAATTTTCTCCAATTTGTGTTGTTCCGGAAGTTAACTAGGAGGGGGTTTGATTAAAAATTGGAGTTTTTTGTTCAGACTTTGGGGAGTACAGGGTTTGCAAAAAATTGCATATATGATGCACCAATGAAGGAGTTGGGTCATAGAATTTTAGAATTGTAAAGATTGTGATAGATAAGAAAACTAAGAAGCTTTTTTCTATTAAATGCCCTGTCATTTGAAAGTGACAAATAGTTGACAAGGTAACTCAATTGCTATCTTCATTACTCTATAAACATTCTTTAAGGTGTGTTCCATTCTCCTAGATAGAACACACTCTTTTTACTTCTGGGTCTTCCGTGCTCCTACATTCTCTGTTGATGTAGTGACCTGGGTAAAGAGTTTTTTTTTTTTTTTTTTAATGCTTGCTGCCTAAACATATCCGCAATCCAAAGAATGTTTGCTTGGGAAGTTCATGTCTTATAGGATTGGATTGCAACATTCATTGACCTTACTATGTCTATATGCTTGCAACGTGGGTAGGTATTGGCTCAACGAGTGGTGCCATTTTGAGGTTAGGGCTAATTGAGTAGAGTGACAACAATGGTTAAGAAGTTAGATTTGTAGTTGACAATTTGGTTTGTCAAGTTGTCATAATTACTGTATCATGCTATTTTGTATATCTTTGGTATAGTTGTTAATTACCGTATTTTTCATGAATCTAATATGTAGAGATATGAATTGCACTATTTTTTTTTTTCAACATAGAAGTGATTTACTACAAATATTCAGATGAGTTAAAGGTGGATTGTGGCTGCACACAAATGGGAAAGTGGGATAATTCTAGTGGCCAAGCATTTATGCTTATGATGTTCTCTCCAAAGGAGATGTGGGGGGGGGGGGAAGTTAGACTATAAGGGTGCTACCTGAACACTTGGATCAAGGGTAACTCTTAAGAAATTAGGAATATGTGGGGTGGAGGTTTGTTTAGGTTATAAGCCCAGTTCGTCTACTTGAGTTTTAATGTAACTGCAACCCAATAAAAACATCAAAATCTTAACCAATATACATAGAACTATAGAAGTCCAGGTCGTTGGTTAAAAAAGAACCGCAGGTTTGCTTTGGGTTAGTATAATTGGTTACTGACAAAAGGTTCAAAAGTAGTTATGAAGTTCTTCTCAAATTATAGTTGTATCATGTTCGATTGGTTATCACTCAATTTCTTAATGCACAAAAAAATTGTTTGTTCTTTCTCTTCCATTGAACTAAACCCCAGAGAGTTACAAGCCTACAACATTGTTGGGCATTGTATTATTAAGCTCAATATCGTATTTCTTACCACTTAGATAATGTACAATAGTTAGGTATTCTTGAAATTTTGTTATGTGTCATGTTTGAGCTTACATTGTTCAACTCAATGATATGGGTGTTACATAGGACAAAGTCAACGTCAAAAGTTGATTGCTGAAGCAAATTTGAGAAATCAAGTTGGAAAGTTCGTTGAAGAGATCCTCTATCACAAGGACTTATGCTTCTAAAGCAAGCAACAGCATATGTTTTTGGCTCTTTGGATCACTTGATGTATTTTGTTAACACAGTCAGAAGAAGAATCAGTGTAGCATGCCACCTGCTCAACTGTCATGTCATCTGCCTTTAATTAGTCTTATCTTCACTTTCGTGTACATTTGAACATGTGTTTTATTCGGTTAAACATATTGTATATGTGGGGTTTCTTTTGTTGTTATGCATTGGATAATTATTTTCTATAAATCTTATACTTTCAGCATGTTTTCACTACTTATCCTAATTCATTTGGGTTAGACTAGAATATTCATTATTTGTTTATATCTACGTATTGACGTCGATCTAACAATTCCGTGATACTTTCGAAATACAATTTGCTTATTTAAAAACTTAATTCCGGGGCAACGCACGGGTCTTAGCTAGTACCCTTAAAATAGAAGTCGATAAGAGTACTCTGCACTTACTTTTCTTTTTTTAGAAAAGATATAATAAATGTAGCTAGTATAACCCTTTGTAACTCTTTCCACTAGCTATCATCTTTGCTTGTCGCCAAGCGGTTAGAAGAAGGAAATTCTGCCTCTCTGCTTCCTAGTCCCTGTCTCTTGGTTGAAGGTGCAAGCGTGAAGTGTTCTTATTTCTCCTAGAGTGTGAATCATCTCATAGCTCCTGATGTGTGCAATTTTACTACTCCACTTGATGTGTGCCACATTCAAACTATCTACATCTTGCTTCATGTATCTTCACCTATATTGATTCATGCTATTGGCAATTTTGCTTAAGTATTTAATTTCTTATATTGTCCAATCACGTTTGGTCATATATCCACTCAATCATCCTCATCTGAGCCACAATCATATTTGGAACTTGAGTCTCCTTAATTGGTGGTCAACATCAAGAGCCATGCAACAAAGCTGGTATAGTTGCCATATGGTAGAATCTCTCTTTTTATCTACTAGGGTAAGTGGATCTCTTATTAGACAAAATCCTTGATAAATCCCTTGGTTTTTCCATTGCAACCATGTGTTGTGTAATGCAATCATTGACATCCCCTTTGATTTGTATGGTCGAGCCCAAGTATTCAAACTTCTCAATGTTCACTCTAATTGTATAGTCTAAATTAACATCCATGAATTTGCATGAATGCCATTGATGTACATCAATTATGCCATTTTGTCTGCTTTGGATAGCCACTATTTAAACTTTTTAATTTTAAAATATTTTTACTCCCTACAAAAAGAGTAATTGTCGAATGCTAAATGAATGTCAAGTATTTTTTCACTCCTTAATGTATTCACTTTTTGCCTTCTAATATGACCACAGGAGTGCCCCCAGCCACCATCACCTGGAATCAGGCCCCAAGACTCAGTTGTTGCGCTGCCACCACCTTCAACGGCAGTGGTGGATCTAGACAATCAAATTAGGGGTGCCCGCTTATAAGCATTTATAACTATATATATATATTTTTTTGATACATGCATTTATAGTTATATATATGCACTACAACATTCCGTGTAAATGGAGACCAGAGTTTGGAGACCGAAAATGAAAAAGGTCTCTATTTTTTATTTGAAGACCGAATTTAGAGACCGAAAGGTTGGTATCAAATTGAAACCAATTTAGAGACCGAAGTCAGTATATGGTCTCTACTTGAGACCAACACTATATTCGCTCTCAGAATTTGGAGACCAAATGCTATTCTGGGTTCAATTAGAGACCATCAACAAAATTTCGGTCTCAAAGTTACATACAAAACTCCAAAATTAGTTTCCATTTGAGACCAAAGTAGCTTTTGGTCTCAGAATTAGAGATCAAATTCTATGCCGGTTTCCACTGGAGACAAAAAAAGTTTTTCGGTCTTATTTTTTTGAGGAGACTTCTAGAAGGGTTTCATTTAGAGACCAAAATCCCCGATCTCTAATAAGTTCAGAGACCAAAGTGGATTTTGGTCTCAGATGTAGAGACCACATTGAAGGCCGGTTTCCTTTGGAGACCAAAAGGGTATTTTGGTCTCAATTTTGGTTTCACTTAGAGACCAAAATCTCTGGTCTCTAATTAATTCAGAGACCGAAGTTTTTTTTGGTCTCAGATTGAGAGACCAAATTACAGGCCGGTTTCCATTGGAGACCAAAATTCTTGGCCTCTAATCAATTCAGAGACCGAAGATGCTTTCGGTTTCTAAATTTGGTCTCCAACTATCAGCTTTGTTTTTAAATTCAGCTCTGATTTCTCCCCTTCGACGACGTTCTCAAAGTTCTCGATCCTCATCTCTCTAGTAGCTTCTCCATCTCCATTTCAAATTCTCCCAAATTCGAGCCCTGTCCTCTCTGCTTCGACTTCGCGCCCTCGTCGTCTCTCTGGCATCACTCACGCCCAGTTTGTTGAGGTGCTTCATTTCCCTTTTTTCTCAGCACCTTCTTCAATTGCTTATTTAAATCACAGCCTACCCCTCTCTCGCTCTCTCCCTCTCTGTCAGTCTGTGTGGAATTTTTGCCTGTGCCTCATGATTTTTGGCTTCTCTTTGATTTATTTTATTTTATTTTTCTGGGTATGGAGCAATCTTTATTAAATAAGATGAGAAATTTGTGCTCTTGAGTCCGTGTGAACTATGGAGAAGTGCAAGTCTTCTCATTCACACCTTCAAATCTGGAAGAGTAGAGCTTCATCGGTGAAGAATGTAGGGTTTCTTTTCAGCTTTGACAACCACCAAGTCTAACCCATTTTAGCAAAGGTCTGTTCTTGCTTTTCGCCCTTCTTATTGACTCTCTCAATCTTTAAGACCAGGAATTTGTTCATGTTTTTTTTTTTTTCCCCTTGATCTTAGTCTGGGTCAATAATTTGATGTTCTAGGCTACCCATTTGAATCTGAACTTCTGGGTGTTCTATCAACTGAAGAATTAGTCTAATTCTTCAAATTTTTGTTAAAGATTTGATTTTGGTGTTGTAGGCTTGTAGTTTGGGTGCTCTGAAATTCGTATTCTGAGAAGTATTTGTGTTCATGGTGGTTGAATCTTTTCTTGGTTTTCAGGGTGGGAAGTCAGGTTAATTGTTTGAGTAGGTTTATTTCATTTCTTTTCCTCCCCCTAACATGGAGGGGGTTGAGGAATCTAACAGAGTTGCTGTGGAAAGTTGTCATAGAGTTCTAAGCATCATATCTCAACCTCAAGACCAAGCCCAATTTAGGAAAGTAGCTGCTGAAACTGAGCAAGCCTTGACTAAGTTCAAAAGGGTTATATCTCTCCTAGGCAATGGATTAGGCCATGGGAGGGCTAGGATAGAGTTCAAAAGGGTTATATCTCTCCTAAAGCTGATCAGATTCAACCAATTAAGGCTCTTTAGCTGCTGAAAACTAACTTGAATGAGTGCCGAATTCAGGAGAATGGCTGCACAACTGTCAGAAGTTGTTTGTCTTTGGGGGGAAATCTGTCACTGGAACTGAGTTCAAGTGGAAAAACCTCTCTTCAACATGCTCAAGCGGTTTCGAAATCACATTATTAGTTCCTTCAGCTGCAGCAGAATCTTCAGCTTCAACAGCAACAGCTAAAGCATCAAGCTATATATCTATATATCTATATCTATATATGTGTATGTATGCATATATATATATATATGTGTGTGTGTGTGCGCGCGCGCGCGCGTATGCATATATATATATATATATGTGTGTGTGTGTGTGTGTGTGTGTGTGTGTGTGTGTGTGTGTGTCTATATATATATATATGTATGTGTGTGTGTGATATATATATATATATATATATATATATATATATACACACACACACATGCATTTTGTCACCTTCGTAGCACAATATCTAACATTGCTAAGTGTATCATATTTAGTGTCGTTTGGCATACAATTTTCAAATTTAAATACATGCACTTATCTAACTGATTTTCGTAACATTGCGCAGGAGTAGGTACGAATGGATAGGTCGAGGATCAATTGCAACCGGAATAGAATAAGCTGCAGACGACTCAATCTCGACTACATTCGACAGAGGAGGAGTTGAAAAGTACTAGGGAGGAGTTGAAGAGTACTAGGGATGAGTTGGAAGCTACAAGGAAGCAGCTGGATGAGCAACGAATTGGACTGCTGGAGCTTAATGCCAGGTTTGATAACTTCTCGGCGCTGCTTGGCCACCCCACCCGTGCGGGCAACTCTCAGGCGTCCTCATAGATGTAGATAAGTATAGTTGTACCCTTTAACTTAGTTGGATGCGTAATTGTAATTACTTGAACACTTTAATGTGGAACATTGGTCTCGGAACTTCATGTATGGTGGATATGGAACTGTTGTACGCGGTTGTTGTAGTTTTGGAATGCGAAATTGTGGAAATTTTGGTGTAATTTCGGATGTGAAATGTGTTGCACATACTTCGATATATTGTATCTACAGGCAATTATGACCCGAACATGTAAATAGCATGATGTGTAAAATTTAGGTGGTATTGCAAAAAATATGGGCAGGTTAGAGACCGAAATTGAAATGTCGGTCTCCAAAATAAAATCTGGCCTCCAATTGAGACCAAGAATAACGGTCTCCACTAGAGACCGGCCCGTTTTGGTCTCAAATGGAGACCGGCCGTTCTGGTCTCAAATGGAGACCAAGTAAATTTGGTCTCAGTTAGAGATCAAAATGTTTGGTCTCTAATTAAGACCAAAAATTTTGGTCTCAATCAGAGACTGGTCCATTCTGGTCTCAAATAGAGACCGGTTGATCTTGGTCTCAAATGGAGACCAGGTAAATTTTGGTCTCAATTAGAGACCGGACCATTTTGGTCTCAAACAGAGACCGATGTGTCCAAATTCGGTCTTCAAATTTGAATTGCTACCAAAGATTTGGAGACCGATATCTTTCGGTCTCTGTTCAGTCTCTAAAATTAAATAGAGACCGATTTTTCCAATTTGGAGACCGAAATGACTCGGTCTCCAATTGAGCGGCATGTTGTAGTGATGATAAAATAAAGTTTCAATAATACACCAAATATTACAATATTGACTAGTGTACTTCTATAATCACCTAGTACATTGGAAGGCATCAAGCTTACATAACAATACATCATCTCCAATTCTCCATAACATAGCAAAAATTAATAAAATTATTGAGAAAATAATCAAGCAATTATGGGAGCACACAGCCCTTGACCAAGCAATTTGGATCTCCATAACAGAACAAAACACAAGCAATTGCAAGGCCACAACTACTAAACTCAAAATCAAAACTCAGATTCACAGGCACGTAACTTGGAGAACGGAGTACATGGAGATGACTGACGCAGTCACACACTCACACTACACTTAGAAAGATTATCGTAGGACGAGGATAGAGAAGACCATTGGTCTGGTGGCACAGAAAATTATGGATGCTTCGATTAGAGAAAATGAAGGATTAGGGGATGTAGGAACTCTAACTTTACAACCAAAACAAGAAATTAAATTAAGTTTTTGAAAAATCAAACCGTAACCACAAAGTGAGCGGCGTCAACGCTGGAGGAGGATGGGTCAGTGGGCGAGCTAGCGGCGTTGGTGTCAAATAGGTCGTGCCATCATGGACTCGTGGTGAAAAACTTATTGCCACAATAGCAATTTATGGAAGAATAATACAGCCGTGGTCCTTCTTCACTTCCTTATGCTTTTCATATACAATGTATATATATACATATATTTGCTGCTCTACGAACCCTAACTTGCCTACGGGGTTGCCGCAAATAATGGAAAGAATAATAAAATAATTTTCCTTACCATACAATGATTCTAATCCTAGGCACCTCCGTAACACTCCCCCTCAAGTTGGTGCGTGTAAATTTACCATGCCCAACTTGCTCCGTAGAAACTGAAACTGTCTTGTCCCTAGAGCTTTGGTGAATATGTCAGCTGGTTGCACTCGAGAAGGAATGTGGGATAGATCCATATCGCCCGAGTGGTACCGTTCACGAACAAAGTGGCAATCGATTTCAATATGCTTGGTTCGTTCGTGGAACACAGGATTTCGGGCTATATGTAAGGCCGCTTGATTGTCACAAGATAGATGCATGGCTTGCGTATGGAAGATGCCGAATGATGCAAGAAGAGATTTGAGCCAAATTAATTCACTCGTTACCGCAGCCATGGAGCGATACTCAGCTTCAGCGGACGACTGGGAAACCGTAGTTTGCTTTTTAGTTTTCCATGAAATAGGAGATCCTCCAAGAGTGACTAAATATCCAGTCAACGACCTCCGAGTGACAGGACAAGCACCCCAATCGGAATCACAGTATCCAACCAATTGGAGGGTAGGCGTGGCAGAAAGCACGATGCCATAATCGGGAGATCCCTTGATGTATCGAAGTACACGACGGGCAGCATGCATATGTTCTTCACGAGGTGCCTGCATGAATTGAGAGAGAATATGAACCGCATAGCACAGATCAGGACGTGTAATGGTAAGATAAATGAGGCGTCCTATAAGCCGGCGATAACTGCCACCATCCGCCAATAAGGGTCCGGTGGCCAGAGCAAGCTTATGATTGGCCTCTATGGGAACATCACTGGGCTTACCACCAAGGAGCCCACACTCATCCACAATCTCAAGAGCATACTTTCGTTGGCTTAGAAAGAGTCCTTTAGGCCCACGGTCCACTTCAATCCCAAGGAAATACTTAAGAACACCAAGATCTTTGATGCTGAAACAGGAATGAAGATAACGCTTAAAAGCGTCGCAGGCATGGCGATCATTGCTGGCCAACACAATGTCATCAACGTAGACCAGCAAACCTAGAAAGACAGTCTCCTTCCGATAGGTAAATAGGGAATAATCGGCATAGGAGTGAACAAACCCATACTCACGGAGTTTCGAGGAGAGCTTGGCAAACCACTGACGTGGAGCCTGGCGAAGGCCATAAAGAGACTTTTGCAGTCTGCAGACCAGGTGAGGACTACTACAAGTGAATCCAGGAGGAATAGTCATATATACTTCCTCATGCAGATCGCCATGCAAGAAAGTATTATTTACGTCCAACTGATGTAAGTCCCATCCTTTGGCAACAGCAACGGCCAAGAAGCAACGAATAGTGGTCATTTTGGCAACTGGAGCGAAGGTTTCGTGGTAGTCAAATCCTTCCACCTGGTGATCACCGCGAATAACCAAGCGGGCTTTGAAACATTGGATGCTGCCGTTTGAATTGTACTTAACCCGATAGACCCATTTGCAGCTAATGGGCTTCTTTCCTGGAGGTAGAACTTCCAAGCGCCATGTCTGATTTTTCTCCAAGGCTCGAATTTCCTCCTCCATTGCTGCTCTCCAACGAGGATCTTTAACCGCCTCATGATAGTATCGCGGTTCGGAGATTTTAACGATAGAGGCGAGGAATTCCTGATGAGAATCAGAAAAATTAGTGTTCGTGACATAGTTAGTAATGGGATAAGGCGTACCTGAGGAATCCTTTTGAAGCCGGTGGGCAAGAGAGAGGGGGTCCGGGAGGCGAGTGGTGTAACATACATAGTCATCTAAATGGCGTGGAAGTCGTCGGGAGCGAGAGCTACGAGAATTGGACACCCCGTTGGGCTGCGGCAAAGCAGGCTCGGAAACATCATGAGTGAACTCGGACTGGGCCATACCCATCCCATCAGTGTGTCCAGGCCCGCCGTCCGGTGAGGTATCGTGGCCCATCACACGACTCCCCCTGTCCGCAAGCACTCCAGGTGACTGAATAGGGCTGGACTCTGGCATAGGGACTGGGCCAGAGTCAGCCTGTGGTTCGGGGAGTTGGGCCGCAGAGGAATCACAAACTGCGGAGTCATCAATCATGGAGGGCTGAGGCAACGCGGACGCTGGACGGACTTCTTCGGTATTGGTAGGCCCAGGCTCCGCAAAGGGGTATTTATCTTCACAAAAGATCACATCCTGACTCACAAAGAGCTCCTCCGTGTCCAAGTCAAATACCTTCCATCCCTTCTTACCAAACGGGTACCCGAGAAAAATGCATCTCTTGCTCCTGGAGGCGAATTTATCTTTCTCTCTCGGATTGTTTCGTGCAAAGCACAAGGTGCCAAAGATTCGAATCTCTTGGTAGGATGGCTTACAATTGAAAATCATCTCATATGGTGTCCTTCCCTTTAACAACTTACTTGGAGTTCGATTTATTAAATAAGTTGCTGTGAGAACGCATTCCCCCCAAAACTTGAGCGGTAGGTTTGCTTGAAACCTCAGCGCCCTAGCCATGTTTAAGATGTGGCGATGCTTGCGTTCCACCCGGCCATTCTGTTGGGGGGTATCCACACAACTATTTTCACGCAGGATCCCATGGGCATTATAAAAATTTTGCATAAGATGGGAGGTGAATTCGGACCCATTATCACTCCGAACTATTTTAACTCCCTTGTGAAATTGATTCCTTACCATGGCAATGAAACTTTGAAGTAGCTTACTAGCTTCACTTTTATCCTTCATCAAATAAGCCCATGTAGCTCTGCTAGCATCATCAACGATGCTAAGGAAATAATGCGCACCGCACAATGAAGGAATTTTGTATGGTCCCCAAATGTCACAATGAATCAGATCAAAATTATCCTTTGCATTACTGCTGCTAACAGGAAATGGATTTCGAGTCTGTTTCGCACGAAGGCAAATTTCACAAGTTTCATCATTATTTCTAGCACAACTAATCCTTAGACAATTGGGAAGATAAAATAAAACGTCGTTTGACGGGTGTCCAAGTCTTTGATGCCACAAATACTTCGCATTGACTGCATTTGCGTGATTCGATGACTCGCGCTTGTAGTAATAGACCCCTTCTCTTTGCTCACCTGCTCCAATCAGAGTCCTCGAAGTGCGGTCCTGTATCACACAACCATCATCGAAATATGTCACGACACAGTTTAACTGTCTACACAATTTTGATATGGAAACAAGATTACAACGTAAATTTGGAACGTATAAAACGTTATCCAATTTGATGCCATCTCCCAGCGTTACCGATCCTACATTGCGAGCTATAGTGCAATCACCATTGGGAAGCCCAATAGTTATTGGGCTTATTCGTCGAAGATGGCTCACCAGATTGACATTACCTACCATGTGGGCTGATGCCCCACTATCCAACATCCACAATGCCTCACCTGACAACTTCTCATAGCCGGGTGTCGGTGTGTCCAGTAGGGTCAATTGCCGTTCTACTTGCTCGGATGTCAAGCCCGGTATAGCAACGTGGGCTTGTTCTCTGCTGCCCCGGCCCGTTTCACCTGAGCTCGAAGCGTCTGGCCCAGAACCGTGCGTCTGTCCTTCCTCCTGACGCACAGCAGCAGCCGATTCTCGCCCATAGCTTCTGCCGCGTCCTGCACCTCGACCTCCTCTGGTATTCCGAGCTCCCCGATTTCCTCTTCCACGGCCACGACCACCCCACCCGGGTGGGTAACCGATCACCTCATAACATTTGCTCTCGTCATGGCCATACCTACCGCACATCTTGCATCCCGGTTTCTCCACCATAGTGGGCTGTTCTCGTGCTGCAAAAATCATGGCCGTGTCAGTCCGAGTGTCCCGACTCATCATGACTCTCTTGTGGTTTTCTTCTTGTTGAGTCATGTTAAATATTTTATCCAGTGGAGGCAGCGGATCAAGTGCCAAAATTTGGCTTCGGAGCGTAGAATATAAGTCATCATTCAATCCCATGAGGAATTGATGTGCCTTATCTTCTTCATACATTCCCATAATTCTACTTCCAACTCCACAGTCGCAGCCCTTGCAGGTACACGTCGGGACTTTGATGAGGTTTATGAGTTCATTCCACAAACTATTTAACTTCGAATAAAAATCTCCCACGTCCAAGTCTCCTTGTTTACAATTTGCGATATTAGCCTTTAACTGATGAATTTTTGGAGTGTTTGCCATTGCGTAACGCTTTCTCAAGTCGTCCCACATGGTTTTTGCGGTGTCGGAATATGCCACATTCATCCGTAACTTCGGGTCGATCACATTCAGCAACCAAGAACATAGCATAGAATTTACCATGTCCCATGCTTGAGCTTCTGAAAAAAACCACGCCTTGCACGTCGGCAGGCCTCGGTAATTTGCCTTCTAAAAAAATTAGTTTGTTCTTTGATCTTAGAGCCGTCCTTACAGCTCTTTCCCACAGATCATAGTTTTTTCCATCGAATATCACTGCCGTAATCAACATCCCAGGTCCTTCGGACGGGTGAAGGTAATATGGCGAATGTGGTTCAATTACGAACCGACTCTTTTCTCCATCACTCATGACTCGTCTACGTTGATAGTTTAGGATTGTGGCTCTGATACCATGAAAAACTTATTGCCACAATAGCAATTTGTGGAAGAATAATACAGCCGTGGTCCTTCTTCACTTCCTTATGCTTTTCATATACAATGTATATATATACATATATTTGCTGCTCTACGAACCCTAACTTGCCTACGGGGTTGCCGCAAATAATGGAAAGAATAATAAAATAATTTTCCTTACCGTACAATGATTCTAATCCTAGGCACCTCCGTAACACGTGGCGAGCGGTGGTCATGGTCGTGGGTGGTGGTCAGTGTAGGGTGGATCTGGTGGTTGACTTCTGTTCTCCAGAGTTTAAACTTCAACAATGGTGATTTCCCCCTCCCTTTTCCTGTGAGTGCTATCACCATAATTGAATAGAGAGAGAGAGAGTGAGGAGGGGGGGGAGTCTCAAAAGAATTTTGGCTTTTGGGTTGCTTTGCTACTGCTTTTGGGTGAAAGTAGATAGAAAGGAATAAATTTGTTTCTTTTTCAATATCTTTAGTCTTCGTTTCGTCCTTAGAAAATTGATGAAAAGAAAAGTTAAAGAAAAAATATATAAAGGAAAAAAAGTAAAAAAATGAGTTTTTTTCTCTTGTTTGGATCAAAAAAAAATACAAAAATTTGAATGAGAAATTTGAATATTGATGAGCGACTTAAATCATTTTGATACCATCTAAATAATATAAGATTCGAGAAACTTGAGAATTTTTCTCAAACTTTCCTCACAATTTTATGATAAAAATTTTGTCACTTGTTTTTAACAATTTTTCCACCAAACTTTCCTCCATAATTTTTTTCTTTATAATTTTCTCTGAACCAAACACAGGAAAAAAAAGTAACTTTTCTTAAATTTTTTTTCTTTCCACCAAAATTTTCAAGATCCAAACAGAACCTTACAGCTATAACTATTCTTTTTTACTAAAAAATTAGAAATGTTGAAAGTTGGGCCTGCTGGTTGCTATAAGAGTATTCCCAGTCTTGGAACTCTGGCCTGCCACATCAGCAAAAGTTCCACAATTTTGGAATTTGCATTCCATCACTTCTTCAATCAATGGAACTCCAATTTTAAACATCCAATAAGAATATTTGTCATGGACCCACATTATAACACACAACCTTTTTTTAAAATTATATAAAAATTATAAATTAACTCAAAAAAAAAGAAAAAACAAAAAAAATATTTTAAAATGTTAACATTCACACGTGAGGGAGCACGCACTGCCGTGTCTCCCCGCGTTTCATTTTTTGCCCCATCCACTCACTGCATGACACATGGCAGCGTGGGGTCCGCGTTCTACTTTTTTGTCCCGCGCTGCCAGTGCTCTAATGCACCAGTATCCAAGAGTTTTTTAAATTTTTTCGGGGTGTACATATACATTACTTTTAACCCTCTTAAAATAGTTCATTAAATTTTTTTAGTAAATAGGGGTGTCCATGGACACCCCTGACTTACATAGAGATCCGCCCCTAAATCAGCGGACACTACGTCCTCCTCGTGCCACTGACCGCCCTGCTTCCCACCTTGCTTTGCTCGCCCTGTTGGACTCTCTCTCATTAATTCTCTCTGCTGTGCGAAATAGATCAGGAGGATCCTAAATCTTCATTTTTTTAGTTTTAGCATTCAACAAGTCATTGATCTTTGTTAATGGATTGTAATACATCAGGTGAAGGCTAATTTCAAATCATTTTTCTTCGACTTGATTTCATTCTAGGGGTTGATGTTTTGTTACTGATAAGCCTTGTTTTTGCTTCTTGATTTTGATTTTTCTTGGTTGAATGGTTTAATTTACGTCGCATGAGGCATATATATTTTGTAATTTCAGGGATTTTTTTCGGTTGATTCAAATCTAGGTTTTTGGGGACGGAAAATTGGATGTTAAAATGACAATAGGAAGAAATACATCCTCAAAGGAGAAGGTTTCCGCTCCCCAATCCAGCTATCTTCATTCATGTATTGTGTGCTTCAGATTTGAACCTCGATTTTGTCTGTAACTCTTACATTATGGGTCGACCGTATATTTATATGGACCCAGAGCTCTCAATTCAGTAGAGTCAATTATATAGTCAAACACTTTCTCAGGAGTTAAGTCGTTGCCATGAATTTGATGCTAGGCTACGTACATGGAAGCAAGCAAAATGATCCCTATTCAAAAACTTTTCACCATACTCTAAAATACTGAAGAACTTGTAATCTTGGGATAACAGATCAAACCCATAGCCGCCATAAGAAACCAAAGAATCACACTAGCATTCATTGTAGAAATCCTCAATAGAATTAGGCAAGACTGGGCTAGGGATTGGTTGTAACACATGGAATTGTTCATTGCCTTGATTCCAAAACATGATTATGCTATGTAATGATTGTATAGAAGTGGTTATAATGCAATAAATCCCATTGATTGGACCGGAAATATTGGGGAAGAACAATTTGTCTATGTCCTTGTATACATCAGCAATGTCAGGGGTGTTAGGATTGATAAAAATAAAAAGAAAAAAAAGAAAAAAAACATAGTAACAAATGAAGTCTAAAGTAACTGACATGCTAGTTGGTGCTTTGAGAATTTTGTGGCCAAGGTAGCTAAAGAAGCATTGATAGCCCGATGGATGGATTTGGGAATCATGGTCATTAATGGTTAGTCCTTGAAGTCCAGAGTTTGTACTTTTGGAAGTTAATGCATGACAAAATCTTTGGCAATAGTCATCAGTTCTCCACAAATGGGATGGAGAAGTTGATGGAAAAAAGAGTAAAGTAAGACTACACAGTATACCATTGGGGAAAATTCCAAGAAGGAGCTTGGTGAGGGTGGGTGAGTGTAGGGAGTAACTGGTAATTAGTTGTTTGAAAAAAACACATTCGGGTTAGGAGTATAGGAATGTTCTATTTATAGATGTTGGTAATTAGAACTTGTAAACTGGTGGAGTTATTTGTATATTATCCTGAAATAGTGGAAATATAATTTTTCTCTCAAATTTCTTTTTGTCAGTCTTTATTTATTTTTATTGCGCTTTTAATAGTTTTTGAATCTTATGCGCTTAAAATCCAGCGCGGTATCAAAGCGAGGTTACACTAGGAAGGAGAGCTTGTAAGAGGTAAGAGAAGGAAATAGGTGTAAAGAATGCGAGAGATGGCCTCAGTAAAAGGCTCAAACATTTTAATCGAACCTTTTGATGGTTGTGAGGATTTAACCTTGTCGCAATAACAGGTGAAAAGTTTGCTGATCGGGGAAGGGACAATAAAGGCCTTGAAGGTGGAGACTCGTATGACTCAAAAGATGACAGATGATGAGTGGATGGCACTCACGGAAAAAAACAAGTCAGAGAAAATGTCAAAGGAGGAGTGAGAAGATTTGAAAGACATGGCAACAAGTACAATCTTGTTAAGTCTTGAAAATAATATTATTGGAGAGATTCTTAGTTTAATAGACCCGGTAGATATTTGGAATAAATTGTAGAGCTGGTACAAATCCAAATAGTTGACAATTAGGTTTTACTTGAAGAAATGATTGTTTGGTCTCCAAATGATGAAAAAAGTGGATTTCAATCAACATCTAGACGAGTTCAACAAGATAACGACGGAGTTGGTTTCTCTAGAGGTAAAGATTGAAAAGGAAGACAAAGCTTTGCTTTTATTGACTTCATTACCTTCATCTTTTGACAATTTCATGACTACTCTTTTGTTCGAAAAAGAAATGTTGAAATTTGATGAGGTGGTTGCTGCCTTGTTGATGAATGAGACTTGGCAGGACAACAACGGATTCTCAAATAATGGTCAAGTGGCCATGATCATAAAAGAGTATGGTCGGGGACGAGGGCGATCAAGAGAGAAGGAGGAAGGATCCTAACATTCAAGATCGAATGGTCAAAAGTTCAAATGCTATTACTGCGATGAAGAAATTCGTATGAAGAGGGATTGTCTCAAGAGGAAGAAAGACTTGAGAGATGAGAAGCTATCAGTAGTGGGTGTTGTAGAAGGTTCAAACCTATTTGATGGATGTGACATATTTCTGGAAACTAGTGAAAGTCTAAAAAAGTCATATTGGATCTTAGATTTTGATTGTTCATTTTACGTACGTTCAATTAGAGAGCACTTTGACACATATCAACCATGTGAAAATGGTGCTGTTAATATGGCAAACGGTACACAAAGTCGGGTTGCTGGGGTAGGATCAATACAGATCTGCATGTTTGATGGAGTTGTGCGGACAGTAACTGGCATTAGACATGTGCCAAATCTAAAAGAAATCTGGTTTTTTTTTTTTTTTTAATGTTGGATGCGAGAGGCTACCGATGTATGTCTCAAGGTGGAGCTTGGAAGGTCTCCAAAGGATCTATTATAGTCATAAAAGGAAAAATGTATGGAGACTTCTAGGAAATGTGCAAACGGATGGAGCTGATAGGAGAGCTTCTACAAGTGACTCAAGCAGAAGACAAGTAGCAAGGGGGAAGCGGGTGATGTTTGCTTCTTTGGTTAAAGGTGACGGTGACCTTGGCGGATTGAGTTAGGCAGAGCCATCGATAGTGATTTTTATCAAGGTGGAGATTGTTAGAATTGATAAAAATTAAAAAGAAAAAGAAAAAGCATAGTAACCAATGAAATCAAAAATAACTGACATACTAGTTGATGCTTTGAGAATTTTGTGGTCAAGGTAGTCAAACGAGCATTAATAGTCCGGTCGATGGATTTGGAAATCATGGCCATTAATGGTTAGTTCTTGAAGTCAAGAGTTTGGACTGTTGGAAGCTAATGCATTAAAAATCTTTGGCGACAAAGTCAACAGTTTTTTCGATAAATGGGATAGAGAAGCTGGTGAAAAAAAAAGTGAAATAAGACTACACAAGACACCGCAGGGCGAAATTCCAAGAGAGAGCTTGGTGAGAGTGGGTGAGTGTAGGGAGTAATTGGTAATTAGTTATTTGGGAAAAACACATTTGGGTTGGGGTGTGAAAAGGTTCTGTTTATAGGTGTTGATAATTAGCGCTTATAAACGGGAGAGTCATTTGTATATTATCCTAAAATAGTGAAAATATAATTTTCTCTCCAATTTCTTTGTGTGAGTTTTTATTTATTTTTATTACATTCTCAATATTTTTTAAATCTTATGCGCTTAAAAATATAACAGGGGACACAATTTAAGTCAATGATTTATTCATCAAACAAAGAGGAAGGTCATACTGGTTAGGCCGAAGACCTCCTTTTGGCAGATCAGGTGTAAACCATCATCATTACAGGCGCCACCCATTAACATAAGTTATTCATTTATAAATGGAGAGCTGTCACTGATGGCTTGCCAAGCTTTGCACCTGCTCCTAAGAGTCTACTTGAATGGGGAGTCAAGAAGGACAAGCTGGAGTAAAGGGGAGTAAATACTCCTCCCACTCTTGTTTGGGAGTAACAAGAGGAGAGTAATGAGGAGTAAGGCGGTGTTACTTTTACTCCCCTTTACTCTCCATTTTCGATCCCCCATTTCCTTAAGCCTCCAATTTGAGGTGTAAGGAGGAGTAAGTGAGGAGTGAGGAGCACTCTTCTACTTATTTCCCTTCATAAACCTAACTACAATATGTTTTAATTTATTTTGTAAGAGTACATGTGTTAATTTATTCATTTACTTGTATTTACTCTCCTATTATTTTAAACAAGGGTAAATTCTTACTCCCCTTAAACTCCCAAATAAAGGTAAATAATTTACTCTTATTTGCTCTCTCTTACTCCTGCTCCACCTTACTCTTATATATTTCCTTGTACTCCTCTAACTTACTCTCCTCCCAAACAGACCCTAAAGCATGGGAGGGATTTGGCTGACAATCTTACTAGCTAGTCTCTAGCTTTTTAGGGAGGTACATTTTGCTACATGGCAAAAAGAGAAAAAAGTAAACATGTAAACGTTTCACAAGAGCGCAATACTTCAATTCTCAATGAAATCGAACAGCATGGTTGAAAGCAAAAAATATCAAAAGTAAAAACGTAGCTTGTTGTATTAATATCTAATAGGAGCACTTCCCATGTGAAATTCATATAGTCCCATCTTCAACAATTCATCTTATATACCAGTACTTAGTATTGAAACACTTGATATTGTAATTCATCCCAAATCTCCAAGTCCATTTAAAAGTTAGCTCAAGGGTTGGGAGGGCTCATAATTTATAAAATCCCACATCAGCCTCTTATATAATTGACATATATAGACCCAAGTCTCAAACCTTCTAATTAGACTGCAACAATTGTTATTAACATGTATTAGAGCCAACATCATGTGCCCCTGTTCTCGTACCATGGGTCATATGTGCAACATGGTGCATGGTTTTCGGTCTAATTCTATGGCATGGGACTTAATTAGGTCTCATATCAGTCATATATGGGGTTGATGAGGGATTTGTACATATAGTCTAGGTTCTTCCAATGCTTGAACTAGTCTTAGGGATGGGATATATAGGATGTTGGAGTATAAAAGTAGGTATTATTCCACATTGATAATAATTAAAGAATATAATAGTGGGTGCTATCTCACATTGATGAAATTAAAGGACTTGAGCATCTATATAAGCTTGTGAGTTACTTCACTTATTGTCAATTGATTTTGGGTTAGAACCTCATTTGAACTAATTAATACGTGTGACTCTTTTTTTGTGGCCCAATTAATATAAAAATTTAACGTGGTAGCAGAGCAGGTTGCTCGATCTTGATTTGCCACAGTCCCCGTTTGATTAAAACTGTGTGCACGTATTGTCTCACATTGATAATATTCAAAGAATATGATAGTATGTGCTGTCCCATATTGATAAAATTAAAGGGTTTGAGCCTGTGTATAAACTTGTGAGTTATTCCACCCATTGTCAATTGATTTTGGGTTGGAATCTCATTCGACCTTATATATATGGCCTCAAAAAAATTGAAATTAACAAACAACTTCGTCTTGTGAGAAAATATCCACGATATTCGCTCAAATTGTTGCCATCTTATGCATCATTTTTGTATTTGCATATATATATATTTTTTTTTCCAAAAACTTGTACTAACTGCTTGATTTTAATTGCGTTTTAGAAAAAGTTTTAAAAAGTGGCATCTATTTGTAAATCATTTTGAGAGTTTGTTGACATTGCTTATCTCATTAAGCACACTTTTTTTCCTCATATTTGTCAATGCTTTTCACACCTGGAGTCACTTAAATAAATTAATTTCAGTATGCATAAAGTCATTTTCTAAGTTTTAATTTTTGTATTTACTTGGTTATTATCTTTATTTTAAGTTGTAGTCTTTTGACTTTCTTATTATGTATTGGCTTTGTCCATTTATAAAAAAAATGGTCGTAAAAAATTGACAACTCTCCAAATATCCAATGATAATATGTTTTTGAATTTAAAATTCAGAAATGCATTGTTATCAAATAAATGTGAAGTTGCATCATATGTGCATGCTTAAATATCATAATTTTACCCAAGTTAAATAAAATTATATGAACTTTTTCTCTCTTTATTTGTATGAAATATTATAAGTACAATTCAGTTGTTATCCAAATATTTTGAGTAGGAAGCCCAAAAGAAAAAAAAAACCATCATATTGATACATTATAAAATTCAAATATGGAGAAATCGACAACAAATAATTATTCAAGAATACACCAATTTCCATTCCCCCTTTTGCCCCCCTTCTTTGCACTTGCATTAAACCACAAACAATATCTTAGTCAAACAATTAGCAATTATGTAGTCCACCATTTGCCCCTTGCTCTCCTTCTAATCCATCATTCAAACCTCCTTGGCACTTCTTCTCCTCCTTTTCTTGCTGCTCCAGAGTCTCATAAAGAGGAGCATTCTTTGTCTCAGGAAGCCCTACAGTTACAAGCCCACTTACAACGGCAAACCCTCCGAACACCAAGAACGAAATCACGGGGCTCGAACGTCCAACAGCCACCAGCACAGGAGCCACGGAAGCTCCCAACATCAATGCTTGGCGAAGCATGGACACTGCAAAGTTCCTCACATTTGTAGCAAAGAGCTCAACACAGTAAATGTACAAGACATCGAAAGCCATGGAAGCTGTCAAGAAACCTATTGCATCAATCCCTAGTTGAACCCAACTACCCCAAGCCCCGAATTTGGGCTTAGTGAAGATGATGCACAGGAGGCATGATAGCCCCGCGATGTAGCAAGAAAGCGAGAAAAGCATCCTCCTCTTCATGAACCCCAGGAATAAGCTCCCTAGGACAACCGCAGGGATTTCCATCAATCCATTGATCACAACTGTTAGGTACTTGGAGAAGTTTAAATTTTCGACGTTTAATTGGATTCCATAGTACACAAACCCAACCCCAAACCCTGCCACCATGGCGATAGACATCCGAATTCTGGCCCACCTGCACCCCCAAAGACCCATTTTGGGGGTGCCCTCACGGACATTACTATTATTATTATCATCATTGATAGACAAGTTTGGATCCAATAACTGAAGGTCAGTTGGGAGGGTTTTCCCATTACGTCTAGCAAAACCTGCTAACACACTGAGAGCTCGTGTTTTGTTTCCCCTTATTAGGAGCCATCGCGGAGACTCCTCCACCAAGCGAAGGATCAAAAGAGAGTAAACAAAGGGGAAAGCCGCAATGATTCTGTGAAGAGATCGCCAAGAAGTTTTGTTGTAGAATGCGATAAGAGGGATTGTTAGGAACCCTATAGTGAAGAAGAAGAAGCCATATTGGCCAATTTGGCCTCGCCATTTTCGACCTATGACTTCGGTGGCTAGGACAAGGCAGCAAATTCCGATCCCAGATCTGGCTAACCCGTTTAAGAGGCGCATAAAGGCGTACATCCAAATGTTTGGAGAAAGGGAAGTCAGGAAACCAGTTATGCTTGTTAAGAAGCATGATAATATGAGGGTCTTCTTTCTTCCTAGTGTTGAATCTGCTAAGCGTCCATATATTGCTGATCCTGCATGGGATTAAAAAAATATATATATATATATATATTAAAAATCACAAAGCTATAAGTTTGTGTCGAAATAATCATCATTGTAACACACTAATGATGAGACATAACATGTCACTCGTTACTAAAGATGAATTTTTTTGTTTGGGGGAGGGGATGTTCCGCAAATACATGAATCAAGGTATAAATTCTCTACAAACCCATCAAATCAAATTAGTAGAGTTAATTAAAAAGTTGTCGAGTTAAAGACTCATACATATAATATGATGACCTCACATATATAATTCAGGGTTTTAGATAATATTGCACACAATTTGTAACTGCTTGTGGATTTACACTAGTTGATCTCATGATTTTTCATTTATATAATGCATGATGCATTAACTTTTAGGTTGAATAGAAATAAAAATTTGTTATCTATGGTGAAGATGGTACTCCTCGATGATTTTCAGTTTCATAATTATAGGGTTTATTCAATTCTCTTTTCTAAGATAAGCAACTTACTCACCGGATCCCTATATAACGCTGACCTAATGGATTGAGAGTGGGCATCAAGGTAGGACGAGCACAGGTACTGAACCAGGCCCAAAGGAAGATTCACTAGCTAGTCTTGATCAATATAACCAAAGCCCAACGGGGTTAGTTGACAACCCCCAAAATCCCTCCAAAAGAGTGGATAGAAATTGGCCCTAAAAAGATGGATGACGATGCAACCATGACAACTAGACTTTTGGTCAAATTCAAGATATCTATTATAATATAAAAGAAATGTTTGGTTGACTTGTATGAGAGTGATTTTAGGAGGTTGACTTAGTTACAACCCTTGATCAAATACTCTGTCAAATCTCAGCCATCAATCAAAAATTTAATTATTTTTTAAAAAATAAAAAGTTGTATTGGGTGCATTAGGTCCCAGGTTCGATTCCCTTCTCCCCCATTGTATTGCCCTTTGTGTCTCCTACGGATCCAAAAAAAATTCATTAGTAACTTCTTTGATTCTCTCTCTCTCTCACATTAACTCCTTGAGACCAACTTCTCAAAAAATAATAAGTTTAAAAATAAAAGCAGTACTCACTTTAAAAGTAAATATATAAAACTTCTATTATTTGATTTTACATTTGACTGACTGATGATATAAGTCCTACCATTTACTTATCATAGAGCCCTAAATTTATATTTGGATGGAGGGAAAAAATGATGGAGAATTTTATGAAAAGTTGGTCTTAAGGAGTTAATGTGAGAGAGAGAGTGCGTGTGTGTGTGTGTGTGTGTGTGTGTGTGTGTGTGTGTGTGAGAGAGAGAGAGAGAGAGAGAGTCAATGAAGTTACTGATGAATTTTTTGGGATCCATACGAGCCACAAAGGGTAATACAATGGAGAAGGAGGGAATCGAACCTGGGGCCTAATCCACCCAGTACACCTTTTTATTTTTTAAAAAACAATTAAATTTTTGATTGATTGCTGAGATTTATCAGAGTATTTGATCAAGGGTTGTAACTAAGTCAACCTCCTAAAATCACTCTCATACAAATCCTACCATTTACCTATCATAGAGCCCTAAATTTATGTTTGGATGGAGAGAAAAAATGATAGGGAATTTTATGAAAAGACCACACAAATATTTTCAAACTTCGTTGAAAAATTGTGATTTGAAATTTAATTATGGTTAATTTCTATGACAATTTCTTTATATTTAACTACTTCGTTGGTTGAACTATATTTAATTCATTTTGGCTCTTAATTACAAGAATTCTTATTAGTTTGTCAATTATTTGTTGAAAATTGTAAGTATCTCTTCATCTTGGACGAGAAGCATGAAAATACACAACAACCCATTAACATCCATCAAGCAATTTTCAGAGGGATAACAAATTGAATTCCAAATTATTTATACTTTCCCCCAGCAACAACCCATCGTTTTCAAAAAGTACTGATTCAGCCTTTGTAGCCCAAGCTCCCAATGGTCTATGGAGATTAGGAGCGCCAACTTGTGCAAGTGTCATTTGTTGGTTCCCACTGCTAATTTCATAAGTACGTACAGTATGGTGAGTTAATTAGCGTTTTAAGCCCACAGTTAGAGCCTGATTCAGTATAGCGACCTACACCGACCAACTAACTAGTTGGTAAAGTTTTTAGAAGTTGTTGCTAAACAACTGGATTCGAATTCCGCCTACACTGATTTTTGCGCCTCATTAGCACCCAAAAAAAAAGGGAGCACGATTCAGTACTGACCATTAGATTGAAAGTTTGATTTTTATGGAACCATTAAAAGCATGTCATTGCTATTGTTTTAAGAAACTAATAATTTACATGAATCAGATCACATCAAATTGTCATTTCTTTATTAAATTTTGTTTGTTAATAACTTAAAATATATTTTTTCCCAAAACAGACGTTTAACAGAAACCATTTTTTTCACTTTTTTGACTTTTTTTCATATATTAATTGGTACACTTGGCTTTAAGTTTCCTTTGTCTTTTTGGGTATCTTACTCAAATTAAATAGGAGTAAATTTTTTCCCTCATCATAGTTCAGAAAAGGTGTACTATGTTGACTTTTTCTTTAAAATATAAGTAAATTTAGGACAACATTCACTGGCCTGGAACATAATAAAACAATGGATAAACTATTTGAGAGCATGATTATGTGCATGAGTTACACTTAAATTGATTTATGAATGAGGTCAGCAAATTGTGACATAATCTTTCTTCTAACACTGGAACGTATGGTGCAATTAATTGAGGGAGAATAGTGGTTAATTTTTGCTTATTTTTCAAGTGTTAGTTTGATTATCTATTTGGATCCTTATACAAAGTTCTTAAGCGAGTTGGGCAGGCCTAAAGGGAGGACAAAATGAACAAAGTTAACCCAACCCAATGAATTCAGAGTTACTTGGACGATATGATTTCCTATGATCCTACCACAAAGAATTTGGTGTCTTCTAAAATTAGAACTGTATAGGCTAATTGACAAATAAAACTTATGTCACATAGCCCTATAACTACCACGACTTTGTAATGCAGGGTACAATGTCCAAATACAAGTAAGGAAAATCGCATCCTAAAGGTCTGTTGAAGCCTAACGACAATTCTCACATAAAAGCAAAGTTGCTCCCTTGAGGATTTGATCCCGGGGGTAAGCAATCCTTAAGGCTTCTAATCATGTCAAACCAACTAACACTATTTCGACACAGTATTATGAAAAATATGTTAATTAATTGACCCAATATAATGCAAGCATATAAACTGACCAACTGTTAAAAATATTATGATTAACATATCCATTTTACCCCTTTTATCTATATAGAACCATGCTCATGACCCAACATTACATGTTATAAGAATACACATATACCTAACGTCAGTTCACGTAAGCACACAAAATTCTCTTATAAGCATATGGCTAGCTAGGAGTGTTCATCACTATTTTTTTAAAACGAAAAGAGTATAGATTTTTTTTTTTTTTTTTTTTTTTTTTGGTTTTACCTATAAGAGAGCCAATGAAGAAAGCGGAGGCAGGGATAGCAGCAAGGAATTTATGGTCACAAATGAGCCCCCACTCAGCAATAGTAGTGCTTTTATGGCCACCAACCCACTCCCAAGCCCCGGGCTCGAGCCCACACACTGAGCTTCCCTTGCCACCCGGCCTCCCATTGCACATACCCACTGAACCTTTGCACCTCCAATCCGGCTCGGCGTCGCTGAAAATGGTGACCAGGGTGCTTTGGGCATCAAACACCCATGCAAATGATACCAAAACTACTTGTATAATCTGAGAGAGCCCAAGTGAACCTACGTAGTTTTCGATCACTTCATCTACTGTGTGCTCGAACTTCGGTGGTGGTGGTGGCGTTGACGGTGGCGGCGGCGGTGGTTTTTCTGATGGTGGGGGGTCTGGTTTTGGGTGGCTTGATACTTGGGTGTTCTCTTCTTCCATGACACCCCCTTAAAGTGCTTTTCTTATGTGAGTTTGTGTTGGTTCTCTGGATAATGGTGGTGTATTATGGTATTTATACACAAAATCTTAGTGCTTTTTTCAAAAAAACATAATATACAATTGGCACATGGCAAAACTTACACCATCAAAAATCAAGTCATATTAAATCATTGTCATGACAAATCTCCGCTAGATATGATAAGTGGTTACGTTATTATTTATGTAAACTCGTATTTAAATTGTAAATAGCATGTCTATCGATCTCTATACTATATTTTAAATTTAAAAGGTATCAACTGTCTATTAACTACAACTAGTAAATTTACTAGAGGTATTTTAGTGAGTGTTATGTTTCAACAATTGAAAATAATCTAAAAACTAAAAAGTTTCAATTCAAAAATGACACTTATTAATAATTAGGATCCAAAATTATTTCATGCGTATTTCATGAATAACTTCTCATGTCTGTAACGTACAACACCTACTTTCAAATTAGGCGTTTGTTTTGCAATTTCTGTAACATACATCATGTAATTTCTGAGTAGGTGTTGCGTTTGTGACATGTCACATGAGATTATTGAGACAAGAGAAAATAAGAATAAATGTTGATGATTGACATATCTCAATTTCAAAAATTATTAAAATATAAAATTAAATACAATATTTGCCACCTTTTCGTTTTTCTGTTTATAAGCTCAACTCAGAACCTCTTTCAAGGTTTGGAGATTATCACTTCACATCAATTTCTTCCAAGTGTTCCCCAATAACAGCCATCAAAGTGTCGAAGACAATTGCGTGCAGCCATCAAAATCAGGGGTCACACTCTTTACTCTTGATCAATGAAACAATATAATTCCTTTTATATTTATTATAGATATATATATAGAAAAAAAAAAAGATATAGTTGGTAGTACTAAAAATAACTAATTGCATATAATGCTTTTAACTACTCCCAAATAGAGATTGTCATGTTCTGAATCGAAAAACTAACCTATAAATACTCCCAACTGCTCCCAAACACTAATCACAATTGTACGACACTTTCAAATGCTCTCAAACACTAGCCGCTAGTTATAGATGCCAAAACAAAGGGCGTGTATAAATATCAAAGGCATGAATTTCGCTTTGCAATACGTTTCCTCATATGGTCACCCAGGCTTCCATTGGACTAGTTTCATCTACACAAAACCGATCTCATACTCCTAGAAGTATATACTCCTACAAGCTACATCAGCACGCCATATATTAAAAATTGTTTATGTGACAAATACACGCTGGAAAAATATATATACGTGACAAGTGGGTGTGCATACTCCTAGATATATGATATACATCACCCCATCTACATCCAACTCCAAAATTAGCAACTTACATAGGAGATCACTGGATGGCCAACCTCAAACTAAACCTTAATTTTTTTTAAAAGAAAAGTGAAATAAAATCATCTTGGACGTCTTTTTTTTAAGAAAGGCTTCCTAGAAGGAAAGTGATGGGATTTTCATTGTAAATTTACATTTCTCTCTTCCTATATTTGGATTCTGAATAAGTTTTGGAGTGCTAAGAATGTGGAAACAATGAGTTTGGTGATTTCCATAGCTAATGCGCGCTTTCCTAGTCTCTTTCCTCTATTGTTGTTTGAGTGGATGGGCTGAAGATGAGTAGATGACCATGAAAATGACCTGTATACCCCCCCCCCCAAAAAAAAAAAAAAAACAAATTTTAGAGTATGGTTGTTCAGAGTCTCATGCGTCCTAATTTAGTCTCTTTGTTTGGCAAGATAAGTCCCTGGTTGCTAAGTGTACCTATGTGTATGCGTGCGTGCACATTAGCACCGTTGTTTTCTCCGTCTTTGTTACTTTACTTTCGCGTACACCTTTAACCATGCTTAGATTAGAATTGAATGACTTCGGTTTTTGAAACATTTGAGTGCTAGAAGGATTTGGATATGGGCCTATTTTTAGACCCAAATTCAGCTAATTAAACTCAATTCAAATACTGGTAAAATTATGAACCTATTTACACTCATTAACCTAAAAAATTAGGAGCGAATTGGGATGCTGTATCTAAATCTAGACCTGAGAAAATAGAAATGAATCTAAATCTAATCAGATCCAATCTAAATCCAATCCTTATTATCCCTACCAAAGAACAATACAAATCAAACTCTATAAAACATCATATAGCTTAGGTTTTAAAGGAAACACTACATATGCACAAAGGCTAATGGAAATCAAGCTCAATTAGACGTCACACATTGGCTGAGCATATCCAGACAATTACCCACTCAAACATTCCCCAATCAATAATGTTGCTCTTGATTTTGTTTAAAAATTCAAATCTAGAACCACTTAGGCAGGTAAGAGCGAAGAAGAGATTATCTAACACGAAATGGAAAAAAGCATTGCTTAATTACTTTTCCTGGTGAAGCTTGGCTCCAATTCTATCCATAATCCACTCATAGGTTGCCTTTGTGACTTAAATTATGCTGAGTCATGAAATCACAAGCAAAACATTATAAACCTCGTTTTTTAAAGCAAGAACAAGAATTAGATCCGAGTATTAGCCAGGGAATATTCTTGCTAGGGTTGAGGATATATCTGATTTGGCTGAATATATATGTATTTAGCACTAGTGTATTTTTTTCCGGTCAATGTCCAGGATGGTTTTTGAGTTTTTGTTTGTAGTTGTGTGTGTATATATATATATATATATATATATATATATAGATAGATAGATAGATAGATAGTAATAACTCATTTAATATTTTATGTTAAGTACAAGAAATTTAATTTTTTGAATTAATAGTTTTCAAACTTAAAATACAATTATTAGGTGGTACAAACCATAAGAAATTATTGAATTGAGATCTCTTATGCATTAAAATAGATTATGATTAACTTAATTAAATATGTGCACATATGTCATATATTAATAAATTTGATGCATATATAGTTCCTTGTATATTGTTAGAATTTATTGTTTGATAATAAAAAATCACACAAAATTATCACACAATTTTGCATATCTATAAAACTTTCACATATTATAATAAGAATAAGAATATGTATTAAAGGAAAGATGATTCGAATTGTGTAAGAATGACATGTGCCAAAAGATTAGGAGGCTGTGTTTTGATTTCTATACATATGCGATGAATGAAAAAAAAAAAAGTTGAGTTTTTGTAATTGTAATAACTATATGTAAAGAGTATAGTAATTAGTAAATGACATTCGTATTTCGTAATCATGTAATTTGAGAAAAAATTATTTGAGCCTCTGTAAAAATAACATACAATAACTTTTTCGAAAGTGAAGTAGAAAGCCCTAGAAAGAACCAAAAAATTAGTCTATAATATCTTAAACTAATTGTGGATTTTTTTCTACTTCTTTAGTTCTTTTAAACCTAACTGAATACAATATTTTTAGGTGGTTCATGAATTATTTATTATTCATGTAATAAATTATTTGTGGTTTAATTTGTCCATTCTTTTTTTTGTTGGAAGTAATAGTTTTTGCCCATACTTTTGCACAAGTTTTAAAATTGAAAATAATTTAAAATAGTCAATATTATATAAAATATATATAGAGTAAAAATAATATTAAAAACTTAATAATAAAAAAAGTTAAATTTATTTTGTTTATCCCTTTCTTTTTTAATCTAACTAATTTGGGTTCTTATTTTATATAGATTTTAAAATTTAATAGAATATTATATATGACACAAGAAAATCACAAAAAAGTCTATCAAAAACTTTGTTATAGAAATGTTAAATTTATTTTGTTTACTCTTTCTTTTTTAATCTAACTGATTTGCATCCATAATTTTATATAGGCTTTAAAATTTAATCGAATATTATATATGACATAAGAAAATCACAAAAAAAAGCCAATGTCGTTTATTTTTTTTTTTGGGAGTATGTTGCTTAAATTGGTAGAGTAGTTTAAATGAGTTTTGATATTATTTTTCATGGTTTATATAATACAAAATATTATGTACGGTACAAAATCCCCTAAGTCATAGCTTAGGCTACTTAGAAATACATCTTTTACCCAATTTGAATACATGCAAAATGTCATAAGCAATATGATTACATTTGTGTTAAAAAAATGTTCATTGTTTAGCTTCCTATCGTGCTAGTGGATCACATTGAATGGTTTGTTTTCTTCAATATATGCCAATGATTACAAAACTTTCAAGTCATCCTCATATCTCCCTGAAAAGTAGACAAGGGTCAATACGTAATTATCATACTCATGCAAAAGAATGGAGAATAAATTTGAAAATTTGTAGGAAATCGACCTATTCAACATCTGATTTTTTTAAAACCTTGATAGAAATAATTATCAATAACTTGACAAAGTGCGCATAAGAAGTCAAACCATCAAATGTGTCAAAGCTAAATAACTAATAACGACAATAATATACAATACCCAAAGGAAAAAAAAATAATTAAACAAATCGACAGCAAAATTTAGAAAGACATGTTAACGTAATTTTGTAGTACTAGAACTGATAGTCAAATATAGAAATTTATAATCGCTAAAACACAATACCCGTGAAAGTTTATAATATGATTTTGAACAGAGAATATAATACAGTTTTTAGTGAGATATCTTTAAAATAACAAATAATCAATTAACTAAATCATACAATAATGTATGAAATATTGTTATAGAAAGCAAATAAGTTTTAGCAGTTACATTAGATATAGACCTTACTAAAAGTCATAAAAGTATACCTATAATAGTATATGTAATTGCAAATTTATGCCATTAGTAACAATAAACTATAATATAATATGATTATTATATAAGAATGGAGAAATCACACCAAAAGTCATATCCATGAACCAAAACAGTACCTTGATGCGATCTTCCATTGATTTTCATCATCTATAATGGTTAACGTTGATCAGAAACTAACCCAAAAACTAAAATTAAAAAATTTAGTGAAGTGCTGAGAATAGGGAACATAGCTTTTGGTGTCGGTGGTTTCTTTGTTTACCCCCAATCCTTAATAACGCCGAATGAATTAACAGAGTCACATACCAAGCCCAAAAGTTCATATTATTAGGGATGGGTTGCCCAACTTACGGAGAGAGAGGATTTGGTAGTTTTCAAGTTGCAGTTAATTTTGAGTTCATGTTAGTTAACAGAATTAATGGAATTTATCTCAAAAAGTTTTTGGACAGTTGAAAATTTTGAGTTCATGAGAGTTAACATAATTAATGGGATTTATCTGATATAATTTTTGAATGGTTGACATTTTTTTAAGTAAACGTGACTTCAGGGGAGGTAGTTAACCATTGATAGGGGAGATTAATTTTTTTTTTTTAAGTTGATAAATGCTTGATATTATCAAAAAAGAATATCTTTTTGGACTTTATCAATAAAGATTTTAAGATAATTGATGTATCTTTTAATGGATTTATATGGAATTTAAAATTCAAAATTAGGTTGTTATTAAGCTCTTATTATTTTGTTAATTACAATATAAAGATATGGAATTTAAAATTCAAAATTAGGCTCAAATTGTAACCGCCTGAACATTTTGACGGGAGTAAATGACAAGCTCAGATTGAAGGAGGGAAGGCTTATTAAGCTCTTATTATTTTGTTACTTATAATGTAAAGATATAAAGATTGGTTTTAAACGATTAGAAAAGGAAAATTTTTATTTGGATTATTTTGGAAATTCTTTGTCCCTTTTTGTGGCCAAAGGGATGGTATGTTCAGGACTATAATCCAAATTCCACATTCGATGAATCATTGCAAACAAATCAAAGGCTGTACCTTATTTTTGGAAGTAACATGTTTATTCGATTTGTCAAGTAATATTAGATTTAGATATTATATTATTTAATATTATTTTAAAAATATTAATATTAGAAATAAAAAATATTTTATTATTTTTTACTAGGCTTGGATCTAGGTTAGAAAATAATTCCAATATTATGAGAGCTTGTCATGTGTCATATGTTAAGTTTGAAATGTCTTGATTATATATATATATATATATATATATATATATATATATATATATATATAGAGAGAGATATATATATATATATATATATATATATATATATATATATATAGAGAGAGAGAGAGAGAGAGAGAGAGAGAGAGAGAGAGAGAGAGAGTGCGATCTTGGCATCCATTAATCAGAAAAATATATTTCAAAATTTATATAAAATTTTTAAAAATCTTCAACTGGTCACTTCTAAAACTTAGTTAGTATTATCCAAAAAAAAAAAAAAAAGAGAAAGTGGAACACTATTGTATGTTTTTGGAATCCTAAACTCACCAATGGATGCTGAGGCATACATACAGGGAGCTATTTGGTGTTGGCTAAGATTTGAGGGTTTTTATAACAAGAAATGGAGCTTGTAAAATCTCCTTGCATGTACCTTTGATAAATCCTTAAATATTAAGGATATGTTCTTTTTGATTTATAAGAAGTATTTATTGGTACTAATTATTGAAACATATTAAAACGTGCTGAAAAAAGCCGCTGAAACATATTAAATTATAATTAAACATACTGAATCGTTGAAGAAAATATAACTATGTGTTTTTCAATAAGTACTCAATAGTGCTAAATTGTGCTAAATGATGCTCAATTGTGCTGAAAGTTATTGAATATTGATGATAAGTACTCATAATAAGTCGAAAAGAATGTGCATTAATTGAATCAGATGACATACTAAGTTAATTATATTTCAAAAGTTATACTTTATAAAACTAATTATGTGAGATCTTTACGACTTGTATTAAACCACAATATTTAGTAACCTAAGAATATTTTTATATATGCTATATGAATTATAATATTATATAGACAATCTTTTTTTCTCGTCAAATCCTCAATTTAATAGGAGTTGAACTAGTTTGCCCACAAGAGAATAAAAGTCATGTATACTTACAAGACTCAAATATAATATCTTATTTTTAAAAAAATAAGTGTCAAATTATTGAATCGGATGTAGCTAGTTTCTATTAACCTTATCCCTTTTCTTCAAGTCTAATTCAAGCCATGAAATTATAAAATTAGACACTAACTCACTATCTTATGTCTCTTTTTTCATTGAGGAGAGAAATCTATCCTCTAATATAGGAGAAGATCAATTAAATTAAAGCACAGAAAATTGATTATGTGGCCTCCATCATGCCCCATTTTTTAAGCGGACAAGAGGAATTTTTTAATTATGTTATATGAGACAAGAGAAAATGATCCCATGAATCATGATAGTACTTAATTACACGGTGACGATATTGGAGAATATTCAGCATATTATTGATACCATTAACCATTTTTTTAATTATATTATGGAGAATTGGATCCACTCCATTACGCAACTTCTTTTATGCAAAAAAGGTGGGGGGGGGGGGGGAGTTAATCATCAATCTACTTGTGTTTCTCATTTCCTGGAATATTCATTCAAGTCTTCAAGTTCTTTCTTTGTATAGCATACTCAACATAAAATTAGGGATAGGAATGAAGGACACCTGTTCTAGGTTCTAGAAGAAGTTTCCCATTTTTTATTGATTTTATTATTTATGATGTATTTATATTTGGACTACCTGTACAGAAGAAAACAAATGTGACACTCATCATATGAGGTGAAGTATAGCTGCATCGATGAGCAGCGAGTCTTGTGAATAAAGAAAACCGCGTTAAATGAGTTACTGTTAGTTTGATTTGGTGAAGATAGAATAAAGAGCAGAAAGTGTGAGATTTGACGGTAAAATGGTTCATCCAACCTAGAAGCATACATTTGGTAGCTATATAATTGTATCGATTGTGGACAAATAAAATTACATTTATATTCGTAGTACATCTCCTATTACGTCCCTAAAAGTTGATCAAAGGGATGCATAAAACATTGGATTTTAAATACCAAAACCAACTCAATGAAAAGCTTAAGTTGATCGTTAGAGGCTCTAACACGTTCCTTCAAGTGAACGTTTTTTTGACTTGAATCGTAGAGACTATGCAAGGTAAGTAAAATGCTCAAATATAGTTACGAAGTTGATCTAGATCATATGAGATTGCATAACGGATAGTATACAGTAAAAGTACATTATACGATTATCAATAAGTTCAATTACAGAGAGGTCAATCTTTTCATGATGCCGACGTAATTATAGTCTAACTAATCCTGGGCCACTAGGAAGGAAATTATGAACTGATTGATACATCCAATTAATCTTGAAAACCAAATTAATGAATCCCAATGGACTTAGGAATTAATCACGAAGCAGAGGTGTCAAATTGGTCCACGACAATTGTGTGGGTGGTTACGCCCATTCAGCTTGCACTTTGCATTTTTATTTGTTTAAAGGGATACAGTTGACTTGAAGACAGCCTCCTAATAGTGATGGCGATTTTCAATTGGCTAGCTGGCTTCACTCTTGTTTCCCTCAGCTGTTGATAGTGCTCCTTGACACATTTCTTACAGGTGATGCTTTCTTCATGCTTGTACTCTTAATTGCTTTTGCATTATTTGATAAAAACAGCACTTTTTTAGTTAAGTGAGAGTCCTTTTTAAGCTGTAAGTTCTTCATAGGGCAAAGTTGAGTATGTACTTAACTTTCTAACGCTTACAGGAATTGGATTCTTTGGAAATGCCTTGAGAGAGAATTGGA
>JAKOGI010000123.1:820000-862500 GCA_029747015.1 Carnegiea gigantea | reverse complement strand
ATAGAATTGAAATATGCTGAGTTTTTAACTTTATCATTTGCCAGTCTCTGTTGTGTACAGCGCCCTGAGTGATTTATACTTCTTAGGGTGTGTTTGGCGAGCAAAACAGGGTTGGGGACTTGAAAGCTCAGATTTCAAGTTTCAGCCCCTAGTGTTTGGTGAAGCTTTTAGGGAGAGGAACTTGGTACCTGAGGGTATCAAGTCTCTCCTCAAATCCCTAGAACTTGAAACCCCCCATTATGAAGGGGTATCAAGTCTCAACCCCCAAAGGGATCATGCTGAAGACTTAAAAAAAAATAAAATAAAAATACAACAAAGTTTTAGTATCTCCAATTGCAGATCTAGGTTCTTCGTTTGCTTTCATTATTCAACCCACCCAAACCCCAATTACAGAGAGTTGAGAGGCTGCGTCGTTGGTTGTAGGGAGGCTGGTGGTTGTCGACCATTGACCCTGAAGACGCCGCCACAGTTGGGAGTGCCACCATAACTGCCAGCGTTGTTTTCCGACCTGTCCCTACTCTATCGGATTCAATGTACGACATCGTTGCAGTTCTAGATTTATGTTCTTCATTCTTCTGATTTCGATGCTTCACCAATTAATCCTACATGAATCTCACTATCAGAAAGAAAATCAAAATCAAAACATTGATTATTTCCTTCATTTTTTTGGGGCCCTCTTTTCTCTCGAGAACGTAAGTACGAAATAGGAATTGAGGAATCAGCATCCCCAAAATTGATATATGAGATCTTGGAAGTCAATCGGGTGATGGATCTAGCATTATGGGTTTATGGGAATTAGGCAAAACTGGAGTGGAAGAGGAGGGGGAAAAATTGGGGAAGTCGGGAAGCTAGGTTCAATGAATCATTCTTTTCATTTTTTTTTTTTCTGATTTTGGGTCGATTCCATTCCAATTCCTCACCAAACAGGTGGGTTCAGAAATCAAGTCCCAACCCCAATCCCTCAGGTATCAGCTCCTGATTCCATTCCATTTTGCTTTCTCTCTCCAAACAGGGCCTTAATTTGACACTCTCATGATGAAGCAAAAATCTTCTATATCAAGACTCTTTTCTTGTGAAACAAAGTTCAATGATACCAGGACATTGAGTTTTCGTTGAAAGTGTGGATGGCACATGGATATGTATCGTTACTGCTTTCTCTTTGTTTATATTTGTGCATACTCAGAAATTTTGCAATTGTGATCAATTTAAATACATTCTCAGCATATTGAGTTTTCTAAGACTTATTCATTGTTGTTTGACACTTTTGCCCCAGGCCATTCTGGAGATCCATATTATATTAGACCCGACGCATAATTCTGTTCGAAAAAATGTTTGGTTCAAGCAGCCGTAAGTGTCCCCTGCTTGTTGATATTAAAGTTGTTTTTGAATTCATCTAATGTATCTAGTGGCTTATTGAATCTGCGCCAATATTTGTCTTTTATGCCTGTCGAAATGACCAAAACGGAAAACAGTACAAGCATATTGGTTACCCTTGAATTTCTTTCTAGTGTAATGCTTGCTTGGTTCAGTGTAGCAAATGAAGCGCAAATAAACCGACATATACCATTGTTTTGCACCTGCATTATGCATTGTTGTCCTATACTTCTAAATTTTAATCGCAAATTCATGGTTGCATGCAAATCCTAGTAGGTAAAAACGAAGTTGAGTACAAATTTAGAGAGGCTTCTCATCTGATGGATGGCAGCATATCTCATTTCCTATCATTGGTTATCTTGCTTTTACTGTTCTGGTATAAGTTTGTTCATAGTTATTAGCCCATAAGCTACTTATAAAGGCTAACAAGAATTCATTGATGTGTTTTGCAATTGGTGGTATTGGTAGTAATGGCACAAAATTTTTTAAAATATGTAATATAAAGTAAATGAGGTCTGTCGTTTGGAGACGGAAGCTGAGAACTTCATCTGGTGTGTCTTTCACTTTCGCGATATTTGTGCACTCTAGTTTGAATCCATAGATAATGCTCACATGGGGAATATATGTAACTAATGCACTTTTTTCTGGTTCATCTTTCTGGATTTTTTTTTTTTGGGGGGGGGGGATCCAGGCTTCTGGTGTTCTATTCTAAGAGGTAGAGGATATGGCCCTTGCAACAGACTAGTATTGTGGCTTTCTAGTTTGTGGAGATGATGGCTTATTTATATGAGTAGTCCTGGGTCACGAGAAATGCCTAGCCTTGCTTCTTACTAGTGATCAGTGATCTTAAATAGAAACATAGAGATGTCCTGAAAGGACTTAGTTGGAAACACTATTTAAACATTTTGTAAGATGCTGAGAATTCAATGTAGACCCTGTAATAGAGGTGTTTTCAGTCGGCACCTCTTCAAAAAAAGCATAAATGGTATCACCCAAGATGGCTGGGGCTGAGAAGCAAAAAAAAGCATATTGCTCGAACTAATGTTTTGTTGATTGGTACATTGCTCAGATTCCTCCTCTACTTTTGTTGTCAAGATTTTCTCATGTTTTTACTAGAAGTTTTGCAGCTTTGTTACCAACTCTTTGAGATCTCGCTTGAATTTCAAGAATCAAGATGAGGAAGCTAAATTTGAAAAGATAAATCTACACTAAATGCCATTTTTAGTAGCTGGTTTAGATCCTAAATTTTTGTTAGTCGTTTACTATTCCTGTCACCTTCATTGTTGGCTTCCATGTAAAAATTGTTGTCATTCTTTTGATCAAATTCTGTCAAAGTTTCGCATTGTTCTATCTGATTTGCTAACATTATCATATAAGGGTCACTTTTTTCATTAAATTACGCTTAATGAAAAGTGTGTGGAGTAGAACTAAATTTATAGAAAACAAGTTATTCAGAAAGCACTATGTAACAAAGAAGGAGAAGAAAAAGGCAAGAGATTTAATAAAAGAAGGGACAAAAGATGCCAAGTAGAAAGTGCGGGGCGGTTTTTTTTTGGGGGGGGGGGGGGAGTTGAAACCTTGCTTTCAAGAGGCCCACGGCATCTTGTGTACCAATGGGTGATGAGAGAGGAAATTGTGGTCTCTTCTTTCTTTGATTATCTTTTTCATAAGAGACCATCACAGTTGCTGACAGAGACTTTTGCGATTAAAACTTCCAGCAGTTTAGAATGCTGTATTTTGTGGCTGCTTTTTTCGCTTAAACATTTGAAGCTGTCATGTTGACAATGCTCACTTTCTTCTAAATTGAGTTGTTATTTATGCAATTATGCCACATAGCCTTATTATCTTCTTAAATAAGAGACTCTCGTGCTTGGTTTCTATCTATATCTGATATCGATTCTCCTGCAAATATTTGCTTTTTGCACGCTTGGGCTTTTGAACGTGTACAATTTTAACTTGCCTAAGCTAAGAATGCTAATTTTCATCCGGAAGTTACAAATCTCTTTTCTTCGATTCAAGTGAGTTAGTTTTAGTTTTTTGTACATCTGCTACATCACCTTTGCGTCAATGGTTTGACATTCTCTGTTATGTTGCCTTTTTTGAGCACATTGTGTTGCAGTATTTTGGTGCATTCCATTACTTTTTGTTTCCTCTTGGTCCTGTTAACATGCTTCATAAGCATTTTGTTTTGTGCTTTATCAGTTTTTGGGCAATCTGCTGGTACACCTTTTGGATCTCAGTCACCTTTTGGGCAAAACAATGTAACAAATAGCTCTTTTGCTTCGATGCCTTTCGGCACTGGCAATGGTCTTGGTTCACAGTCAGGAGGTTCCTTGTTTGGAAGCACCTCAACTGGTGTGTTTGGCCAACCTTCATCACTTCTGTCTTCTGCACCAGCATTTGGTTCTGTTTCATCACCAGGATTTGGGAGTTCCACTCCTACTTTTGGAAGTTCATCATCATGTTTTGGAGGTCAGATTACCGAGAATGTGTTTTTTTCTGATACTTAATTTTCAGTTCTTAGTTTTGTATCGTGCATTCCTTATACTCCTCCATAAACCTGCAACACCTACAGAGTCAAAGAAGAAAATAGAAAGATTAGCTTTCTAAGTCAGGTATGTAAGCTGTTGATGTGAAATTCAACATCTCATTGGCTTAATGCAAGAAACAAATCCTTGCGGCCTTTGTCCCCTTCTTTCCCCTTTCTTATACCTTATGTTCCATGGACCCGGGTTTGGGGTGCTGGAGACAGCCATGGATTTGACAGTCCAACTCATGGAAGCCCTAAATTTATGATACTAGGACATTTTCCAAAATTTGGACAGTGAGATGGGGACTCTTCATTTTGCATATGGAAGTTGCAATTTTGAATTAATCCTTGTAGAATGATTCATTAATTAACCCTTGTCAAACTAATCAAATAGTAAAGAACCAGGTGAAAATAAGAGACGAAGAAGGAAATAGACCATATATTCGTTTATTTTCCCCACCTCCACTGCTTTAGAGTTTGGATATGTGCTTGACACATATCCCAAGTCCAATCTGTGGAGTAGGCAGAGTAACGGAGAGTCCGGTATCATAGCTTATGGCCCCTGACCTGATAAGGATAATTGCTATCTCAATTTTTTATTGCTCAATGCTAGAAATGTTGACCTGTGTACTGCAGCCTCAGCAGGTGGACTTTGTCAGTTCTGGGTAAGCTTTGGTTGTTGGTTGGTGTTAAGTATGATATTCTCTCATTTGTTGTTCCCTGGAGATTGGATAGATCCATTTGAATCGCTATTTGCTCATTTACTCACGTGGGATTTCTTGTAAGTGCACTTCATAAGTAACTCGTGACTTTTCTTTCCCCTAATACGAATTCAATGCTGTGCAGGTTCATCTGCATTTGGTGGTTTTGGACCTAGTACTCAAACAAGTCCTTGTGGAAGCTCACCTCAACAATCACAACCAGCGTTTGGAAGCAACTTGTTTGGTCCTTCCCCATCATTTGGGGCATCGAGTCAACCTTCATTTGGTGGTTCTAGCACCTCTGTTTTTGGATCATCAACTACCCCATTCTTTGGTTCGACTGGTACCCCAAGTTTTGGAATGCCAAGCACCCCAAGCTTTGGTTCAGCACCTTCTCAAACTTTTGGTAATACAAGTACTGGCTTTGGTGTGTCCTGTACTCTTGCGTTTGGGTCTGGGGCAGCATTCGGTTCAACAAGCTCTTCTGCCTTCGGAAATGCTTCTGCATTTGGTGCTAGCACCAATCCAGCCGTTGGTGCTACAACCACTCCTGCTTTTGGGGCTTCTGCTACCCCGACATTTGGTGCGGCAAGTACGCCATCTTTGGGCTCTTCGAGTACCTCGTCTTTTAATTTTGGGTCCACTTCATCCTTTGGTCAATCTGCCTTTGCTTTTGGGAGCTCCCCCATTGGGTCTACACCATCTTCCTTTGGAGCTCAGAGTCCTTCTTTTGGTAAGTTTCGAAACTGTGAGACTGTGAATTGATCATTCATTCGTAAGGCGGAGTCATTTTGGGGCATGTTGGTGTGGCTTCTTTTGTAACAAATGCGCCCTTATGTAGGATCACAAGCCAGCACCCCAACGTTTGGGGGTGGTGGTTTTGGGCAGCCAATGTTGGGTGGTCAAAGAGGAGGAAGTAGAGTTGCTTCTTACACAACTACTCCAGAGGCAGATAGTGGCATTGGTACCCAGCCAGCTGGAAAGTTGTTGTCCATATCTGCGATGCCAGTCTTCAAAGACAAAAGCCATGAAGAGCTAAGATGGGAGGATTACCACCATGGCAATAAAGGTTTGCCCACTACCTTTCCCTCCCCAAAGAAAATGGTAATTAAAATCTTTTTACATGATATTTTCTTGCTGCTTATGTTCAAATAGATAGTGGAGCTTTAAGCAGGATCATTCTGTTCAAACTGGTCATTGATGAATTATGTAGCGGTGCAAATTTTTTTCCCCATTATTTGACCCCGAAAACTAGTTTCATGATTTTCAGCCATTAGAATATGATTCATGCTTTGTACAAAAACAATGACTTTTGTCCTGTCTTCAGCCTTCTGGATTCCTACACTCCGCAGCCCATGGACAAGGGTGGTTCATGGGTTGGTTATATATATTGCATGAAGAATATATTATATGGAAGTACCGTTCTATGCACTTTTTTTATTGAGTTGTTAAGTCTACATCGCTTTGAACGGTGTGAATGCGCCTTTTTTTGGGGGGAAGGGTTGCCTTCCGTCGACAGCTGTGCTGTTGAACGATGCATCATGCTCTCATAACTTTGTTAACATCAAGGAGAACAATTTCACCTTGTTATTTGGAAAATAGGGGTCAGACAATCGGTGCACAACAGCTATCTAGTGCAGATTCAATAATGACAGGGTCCTGGGATGTCAAGATCACGTAGGGCTATCCTAAACCGTCCTTGTATGTGCCACCATTCTTGTATTTGTCATCCAAATAGTTGAATATTAGGGGGGATCATTATCTATAATAGCCAAAACTTGGTTTGTTGCATAACTACCTAACTTGGCTGGTTGAGCAGGTTGTTGCAGTGTATTATAAAGTAATTTAGCCAGGTTGTTGATAATATGAAGTAATTCAGCCCCCCCCCCCCCCCCCCCCCCAAAAAAAATCCACAAAAATAGAGGAAGTAAACGGGTAGAATAGGTGACATTCAGTTAAGCCTTTTATATGCACTTCAGGCTCTGTTCACATTTTTGTTTGTGAGCCATGCCGGTTGGGTGTTATGAAAGTGGCAAAGGATGTATATCATCTGCCAATTGAATATATTGTTAGATATGCTCTATTGATTTATAATAAATAATTCGAATTTCCATGTTTTACTGGACGCATCAGTCGATTATGCCTGAAATCGGTTGGTTGTTATCCTTAGTCCATTCGTGACGCTGATGTCTAAACAATAATCCTTGCTGTCTTTCTTGTGCTTTGCACTGCAGGTGGACCTAATCCTGCCGTTCAATCTACTGCTGGGACGAGCTTCGGAGTATCTGATCCTCAAGCGAACCCTCTTAATTCCTCCACATTTGGACAGTCATCTGCAAATTCGTTTTCTGCATCTGTACCGTCAAACCCATTTGCTTCAAAGCCTTCAGGCTTTGGTACAACTGGTTTTGGATCTTTATCTGCCCCGAAGTTTGCTGGTACACCCACTCCTTCCGCTTTTGGGTCAACATCATCCTCAATATCATCTATTTTTACATCATCCACTCCAGCATTTGGGTCAAGCACTTCCTCTTCCCTTTTTGGTACACCAAGCTCATCTGGAATTGGGTCTACATCTCTATTTGGTTCTACACCGACACAAGGGATTGCTACACCACTTGGTCCCACATCAACTTTTGGGAACACTCAGTCATCCCCACTTTTTCAATCGGCAGCACCTTCACTTGGACAGATCGGAGCTGCAGGGCAAAGTGCTGCTTCCTTTGGTCAGACTGCTGGCTTTGGTCAGCCTAGTATCTCTAGTACACCTTCAACAGGATTTGGCACAAATTTATTCTCAAGCATGCCTTCATTTTCTATGAGCAATCAATTGGGCATTGCTCAATCCAGTGTAAGTCACTATGAACAAGTCAAAATATTTTCTAATTTCTCATTGCCATTTTTCGCTTATCCAATTTTTTCCCATTTGATTGGCTATTGGGTTATGGGTAGTGTGTCTTTGGTATTCTTATTTAGTTCTTTAGTCTGAAGGCTCTCCCTTTACAAGGAAGTTCTCTTGCTGATTTCTTGAAAGATCTCTGGCTGGACATGGAAATACATGGATTGAGAATGTGGCTGTTTTGCCATGAAATGGTCGAATTGGAAAGATTTTGAAGCTGATTGCACTGTGTTTTCATGTTTTCACCTGTGACAACTGCGATATACAAGGCTGTCATGCGATGGCCGCAGTAGAGCGATTTTGTGGCATCATGGTTGAAACCACAATCGCCTCCAGAATCTCATATTGAATCATTGAGTCTTATCTCTTCTCGCGTTCCTTGGGAATGTTCTAGGATCTGGAACATAGACGTTGTGCTGCAAGTTGACTGATGGTGGCAGCCTATTTGAGTTTTACTTGAGTTTTAGCCTAAAAGATTGAGAGCTGTTGTTATAGTGTGTCTCATCTCATAGAATAAGAATGCCATTGGAGGGGGCGTCAAATTCTGGTTTCTGTGCTCATTGCTAATAAGCTTATTAACTCTAGGGTTAAAATGTTGAATCCGGGGTTCTAGTGGTTGTTTGCAAGTTGGACATTGACAAGTCCTATGACCATGTCAATTGGGAGTTTTTGATTTATGTTTTGAGTAGAATGGGTTTCAGGGAGAGGTGGATCACTTGGATTTGTCAATGTGTTTCTTCGACTTTCTTTGCAATACTTGTTAATGGTTATGCTACGTACTTTTTTCTCAACTTGTAGAGGGCTTCGCCACGGGGATACGATCTCCTCTTTTTTGATTTTGTTGGTTGTGGAGGTTTTCACTCGGATGTAATTATCGGCTACTTTAGCAGGTCTCCTATCTGGGTATTCAGTGTGTAGAAGGTACTTGACCACCATTAGTAGATCTCATCTTTTCTTTGCTGGTGATATCATCATTTGTTGTGACAATGATTGTGAGCAGATGAACATTCGTCTTATTCTTATTTGGTTTTGATTTTTGAGGCTTTGGTTGGCGAAAAGCTCTATTTTGCTGGTGGGAGAGGTGGGTAATATCTAATCGCTAACGGGTGTGTTGGGATGCACCGTTGATTGTTTCCTCACCCACTATTTTGGTCTCCCTCTTAGAGCAAAATTCAAAGATAAATCCATCTGGGAGGTGGTTGTGGAAAGGTTTGAAAGAAGACTCTTTGAGTAGAGAGCTAATTAACTCTCTGAGGGGGGCAGGTTAGCTCTCATCAAAAGCATTCTTTCAGGCATTCCCACTTAATTCCTATCTCTTTTTCCAATACCGACATCAGGGGCGATCAAGTTGGAACCTATTCAAAGGAAATTCGTTTGGGTCTCTTTAGGTGGGATTTCAAGTATGATTTAGTGAGATAGAATGTTGTTAAGCCTCCCTAGCCTAAGGGAGGGTTAGGGTTAGGGGTCATAGACTTAAGGATCTTTAATAAGGCTTTGCTTGGTAGTGGCTATAGAGATTCATGAATGAGACTGTCAACCTTTGGGGAAGGATGATTTGCGCCATGTATGGTGAGGAGGGGCTTGGGTGGAGATTTCTTCTATACTTAATGGTCCTTATTGACTAAGCCTTTGGATGTTCATTTGTAAAGGATGTGACAAATTTTATCCTCATATTTCTGTTGAGGTGGGCATTGGCTTTACCCTTTTTTTTGGGGGGGCATAACCGTTGGTGGGAAGGTGCTCCATTGCGAGACCTTTTCTCATCTCTTTATACTCTTGCAAAGATTAAAGAAGCTACTGTGGCTGCATACCGTGAGCATATATCTGTCTCATGCGTTTGGTCACCTATCATTTATTCGGGATGCCTTAGTGGATGATGCCCCTTTTAAGCTTACTTATTAACTTAGTTTTAAAAAAACCTGCTTGAGGCACGCCTTGGCTCGCCTTGGCGTGAGGCTACTAGGTCAGCACCTCGGAGGGGATAAGATGCGCCTCGAGAATGCAAGGCTATTTCTTCCCCATTTTTCTTCTTTTTCTTGGCCTTGTCTTTGCCTTTTTTGGCCTTTTCTTTTCTTGGTAGCTAAAATTTAAGCTATGTTTGTACAGTAAGTGTGTGCATTGAGGAACTATGATTATAAGATAACATATCTTAAGGTTATTTGCAGAATTAGTAGTTATATTGATGTCTAATCACTTTTTTAATGCATTTATCTAACTTTTTTATGCAAAATATGCTTTGTAAATGTGAAACACTTTTAAAATATTTTGCATAGAGGCGCGTCTTGCATCCATGATGTGTGCGCCTTCGCCTTGTGCCTTGTGCTGTGGGATTCTATGCACCTCAGTGCACTGTGCGCCTTCTAAAACTAAGCTCATTAAGCTCAATAGGATCTCTATTGGGCAATATTCAGTTAGGTGGGGCCCGAATCCTAAAGGGAACTTCATTCCAAGTCTTATTATATGAAGATTGCTTTTTTGCCTTTCTTCACCTTTGCAACCGCTTTCGGAAATGTGTTTCCCGTGTAAGCTTATTTGGAAATCTTCGGCTCCATTTAAAGCGTCTTTTTTAGTGTGGGAGGCTTACCATGATATTATTTTGACTTACAATAATTTGGAAAAGAGGGGTAAGATGTTGGTGAATCGGTGCTTTTTATGCAAAGCAGCTCGGAATTGGTAATGGTCCTTTTGCAAGAGCTCTTTGGGATCTAGCCTTTAGTTGCTTGGGAGTTTCCTAGGTAATTTCCAATTCTATCTCTTCGTTTGGGAGGGCTTTGTTGTTAGGAAAGTTAAGAAGAAGAATGCAGATTATTCTCTCATGCGATTTTTTTAGAGCATTTGGCGTGAAAGAAATAGGAGAGTTTTTGAGGGCGTGGAGATGCTCCTTCAATGATTTAAAGGTAGTTTCATAAAGTATCTTTATTTTTGGGATAAAGGGATCTTTGCTAATCTTCACTTGATCTTTTAGATTTTGTGGATAGTGTCCTTATGGGGTGAGTATAGCCTTTTGAAGGATTCTAGCTTCGCATGCTTGCATCCAGCCTTTTGTTAACGAAATATATTTATTCTTCCTCTAATAAAAAAACAGTGAGGCAAATGCATGCGTTAGTTTTATTTGTGATGAGGATATCTTTTATTGAATGTCTCGAACTCTCGATCTTCTCAATGTCTCAGCAAATTTCAGTGAATTTTTGAGAGTTTTTGATTTGCTATTGTATATTAATTGTTATGTGTGATAAGAATTGCAATGATTTTTGGACTCTATTTGGGTTTGTTGGATTTAATGTCCATGCTTGGAATGTTCTTTGATGCACGATCTCCTGAGAGATTTTACGGCTATATCTATTTGAGGAAGCATAGGAAGTTTATTAATTTGGGGAGTATCTTCATGGTGGAGGGTGAATGTGAGAAATTAGGGTTTCGAAAACCAAAATTCGTCGAATAGAGTTTGTGAATTTTGATTTTAGGGTTCCGTGATTGGCTGAGGGTGTGGCGGTGTGGTGCTAGGCGACTGGAGGAGGGTGTCAATGGGTGGCTTAGTTTCAAAAAGCATGCCTCGGCACACTGAGGCGCGAGGCGACCACTGTGGCACCTCACCGTGGGTCAGGCGAGGCGAACCCTTTATGCACGGTGAGGCGTGCACCTCAGTTTGAGACACGAGGCAACCAAAGCGAGGGCTTTATTTTTCTTTATTGAGAAGTGAAGCTATAGGACGAAGAGGAGAACTTTGAACCATTAGAATCACCAACTTTGTTAAAATTAAGACTTATCTTAGTCTTATATCGTGATTTCGAGCATAATCCCTCATGCAATTGACAAACTCTAAGATTTAAAAAAACCCCACTTTTGGAACTGTCTAAGTATGGAGACCTAATGGTGCCAAAGGGGTTTGAATGTACATCTTCATATTGTTCTGATGGTCGATCTTCACTGAAATTAGTGTGATGGGCTCCAGTTACCAGTTTTCTTCTTCTATGGTGTGTGGGGGGTCGTTAGAAGTCTAGATGGGAAGGGGCTAGGTTAGAATTTGTGCATATTATTTTCTTTTTCATTCATAGTTTTATTTAGTAAGGATTTCTTGTAGTCTTAATTTGTTATATTGTGCAAAATTCTTTCCTTTTTCTTTAATCTTTTATTTAGGAAAGAATCAACCATATTTTTTGATTTTATTATATTTTTTTGAGTTAAAGAAGCCATTTTTTTTCCTTTCTCTCGGTTTTTATTTTTTTCTTTCCTTTAAAAACTTCTAGCAAGAATGTTTGTTACTTATTAGCATTTTGATTTGTATTGAAGCAATATATTTACTTTTTATCGTATTTTAAACTATTTTATGAATGTTTTTAACATTGTAAGGGTTTATATTGACATCTAATTCCATATTGATGCAATCATATAACTCATTTGGGCAAAATCTATCTGCTGAGTACAATTTAGGCATTTCTGTGTAAAGTTGCACCTCACGTCCATTGTGCGTGTGCCTTCGCCTCGAGGCTCATGCCTCGCCCCTCGGAACCCTTTGTGCCTCAGTGCGCCTCTCGTCTTTTTAAACTAAGATGGGTGGTGGTGAGTGGTGCTTTTCGGTGGTGATTTGAGGGTTTAGTCTGGTAGAGTTAGGGTTCTGTGTGATTTCTTTTTTTTTCCCCCCTGTGCAGGACTAATATTGGAGGGAAAAATTGGCAACGTGGGAAGGAAAATACTAAGGGCGGCAAGATCTACCAAATTTGATGTAGGACACTTTGAGAGCAATTCCTATACTGTAGAACTTACACATAAACATGAGAACACTCACAAGTATTTCTGAAAATTCAATTCAATTCAATTCGTTCATCAAATTTGACCCTCTAATGCATAATAGGAGTTCAAATAGAGAAGAGACCTATAATAATAAGGAAACGAAAAGATAATGTGATCACAATTCACAAAGATAATTATTCCCTAGCTACGAAGATAAACAAAAGATAATTTATTCCTAAATAATTCCCGAAGTCTTAAACTTCTTGTGTTTCTTACTGCAGATATTGAGGTAAAATCTCTTATGAGATAATGCATCAGTTCAGCCTGAAAAGCTAAGGACCCCCTTCCCTCTTTGGACGAGGAAAATTCAAAGATTTAGGGCCACTGCTTTCTAATCTGCAAAAAACTACTTCGCTGGTCTTTGACTTGCTAGGGCTTGATGCTGTGTACTTTTTGACTCCCTGTACCCACTAGGAGGTCTCTTACTGAGCTGTGGGTGGTGTTGCAGTTTGCATTTATGCTGTTTCTACTTTCTACTGTTGCTACTCTTTCTATTTGAAGCCAACGAGTTACTGAACTTCCCCTTGAACACCCCGTTAAGAGAGAAACGTTCTCATGAAACATAAGTGCACACAAGAACCACGGCATTAGTAATGAAATTCAGACCAGCTCCCAGAAATTCATGAAATATAGTGGCTTTTTCAACGATGATGCACAGGCAGGACTGAACGTCTGAGCTGCTGACATAATTTCAAAATCTAATTTGTTTTGGGAATTGGGATCATTGTGTCTGTCATATAGCTGATAGAGCTGCATAGTGCACACACTCACATGCATCTTTTAACCCCCACCCTGCACGTAGGGGCGGGGGAATTGAGGGAGAGCGATAGCACGTGTTCTATCTTTCCTTTTCAAATGCGGAAATTAAATCTTTTAATACTTTTATTTTGCAATTCATATTGCTTATATTGTTTTGGTCGGACCTGCAGCCTTCTCTTTCAACTTTTTTTCAAGCAACTCTTCCCTCACAGCCACGTAATGCTTTAAACTTTGGTAACATTGGTCAGGCACAATCAGGTACATTTATTTTAGTTTGTCTTTTCAAGTTCTGTTATTTATCTTTTATCTAATGCATAGTGATGCGTTCTATATGTCTATAGCTGGTGCAGGTGTCTTTGGCAGTGGATCAAGCATTTTGGGGCGGAGTCTTGCACAGTCGTATGTTCTTCGTTACACTTCAGTTTTTGCTTTTAAAGTTGGGTGAACCAGCGTTTTTGTCTGTCTTGATTTTCAGTGTCATAATGTTGTTGACTGAAAATGTTCTGACACCAAATGTTCAGCATGTTGAAAAATTGGTTCGTTATGTATGTGAAAGTATATTTAATTTTCAATGCACGAGGGACTACTAAAAGACACAACGCACAGCCCTTTTTTCCAGTGATTGTTTATTCGTAATTTCTTGATAAATTTGGATTCTGTTTCATGGGGGTAAGAGTGGGTTGGGGTGGGATGCTCATTTATGAGATTGGCTGATTGCTTAGTACATTTTTATTCTGCAATGCAAACGAAGAAATAAGTCTCACTTCCAGTAAAGACGAGAATTCTGGCCAGAAAAGGACCAAACCGACCCTGATTTTAACATCAAAGAGAACCCATGATGTGCTGAGTCGAAGTGCGAAAATTCCAGATGATTGTTGTCTGGTGTTTCTAGGATGATGGGTCCAAATTGAAGTCTTGGGATGGTGGAGTGTTGGGAGGACCTGGGGGCTGGGGCAAATATGGTGTCGTGGTGGAGACAAGGTGGCACGTGTGGGTATGGGTTTTGGAGGTGCTTTTGGGTAGGGCTAGCAATGGGGCGGGTTTAACCGTCCCCTCTTCCATACCCATTTTCAAAATTAATATCCATACCATACCCATACCCATATTCATTGGGTATTGTAAAACTATACCCATATCCATACTTGCTAGGTATAGCGGGTATGCGGGTTTTATTCGTGTAAATTATAAGACAAAATGAATTAAACCCATTTTATATCTATATTCAACATCAAATAGCCAATAGTGTGTCACATGAATATCAAGCTTCCATCAAAACATCATATCCACCAAATGCAACTAAAAGTTTCCAAATTCAAGCAAAATATTAACACTCGCTAGCTATAGTTTCTAACAAAATGTCCCATTGGAGTCTTGAATATAAGACAATTCAAAGCAAATAGCAAAATCTCCAAGTCCGAGCAACAGACTAGAACTTTGAATAAACGGGTACAAGTTTTATATGGGGAGGATATGGGGCGGGTATTGATAAAATGGGTACGTGGCAGGTATGGGTTGGGTGGGAGTTATACCCATATTCATACCCGTTTTAGCAATACCCACCTCATACCCATTGTTTTCTCATTTTCAATACCCACAACCATACCCGTTGGGGCGGGGGTGTTGCGGGTTTTAAGCGGGTATGGGTTTTTTTGCTAACCCTACTTTTGGGTTAGGGGAGAACCTGCTTGAGCGAAGACCAGGAAGATGAGAGGGCCTTCTGGAAATTGAGACAAGAGATTAAAGAAGAACAAGTAGACTTTCTTTTTACTTTTTTTGTAACTGTCTTTTGCGTTGATGATTGATATGGGAACTAGAGGTGAAGATGAAGCAGCCGACGTGCATGAGGAAGAGGATAGAGAGAGGGAGTGTTGAAGAGGGAAGCTAAATTGGGTACCTCTGATTGATAATTGTATAACTGAGGAGGCTAAGATAAGGCTTTGTTTGGGTGTGTTTTCAGTCCCGTGGAGGGGCAACTCGAAATAGAATGCTAGGATTAGGGGACCATGCAAAGTCGAAACTTCACGGATATATTTGGTGGAAAATGGCATATCAGGTCGTGGTTTGGAGTACTTAATTATTTCAATGGCGCTGTTGCCACCTTATAGTGTCATAAAATAATAAAGCTTTGAAGTTTTATGTGACATAATGTATTGTTTAATTCAAAGTTTCCTTCCTGTTGTTTTTCAAACATGTGGCCCTTCATAATGCTGATATCCAATGATCAAGCCTGCATAATGCAGCTATGCAATAGACTTAGTCACTTGCATAGGGTGTTTTTTTTTTTTTTTTTAAAACTTCTATATGTGTGACAGATCTTCCAATCAGAACTCTGCTGTTGCACGACCAGCTGCAGTTGCAAATCCTTTTGGGGCCCTTCCAGCAACACCTCAGATGTCAATCGTCAATTCCAGAATATCACCATTGATTCAGTATGGAATTTCGAGTATGCCTGTAAGCATAGCATTCTCCAATAGTTGCTCCATGGGGGACGTTATTGGGAATAAAATGAGCCTGACCTGAATGTTTTATCTTCATGTTTGTCAGGTTGTTGACAAACCTGCTTCTGTCAGAATATCACCCTTGTTAACATCACGGCATTTGTCCCAGAGGCGGATCAGGCTACCTGTGAGGAAGTATCACCCGAAGACTGATGGATCAAGGGCGAGTATAAATGAATTTCAATTAATTAATTTTTCTGACCTTGTGGTTTTCCCTTTCATCACATAAGCAAACATGTGCTTGTGTTTGTGTACACCATATAGGTGCCATTTCTCAGTGATAATGAAGCACCTGCTACTGCCAAGCCAGATGCTCATTTCATCCCTAGACAAAATCCAAGAGCCTTAGTCATTCAAACAACGGATCATCGGTCAGCAAAATCTCCAATTAAGGAAGCTTGTCTGGCAGTACATGAAAATGGTATCCCCCATCCCCTCCCCCTCTCCTACATTCACATGCTAGTAGTGAGTAGTTACATAAGTGTTTTTATCATTGTTTCAGACTTGGTGTGCTGGTCACACTGACGTCGGAACTAAAGGAAATGTTTTTTCCTTGGCAAAAGGATGTCTATTATGTTGAGTCAGAATCCCCCCTGCCCCCCAAAAAAAAATATTCTGGAGGAAAGAAAGGGGGTGTTTAGGGATTTAATGTTGGTATCCCGTTGGGGTTAGCCTAGTGGGTTTCCACAAGAGAGATCAAGGTTCGACTCTCCCTAGATTGGGGGTGTGTAAATTTGCCCATCCGGAAAAAAAGAGGCTCAGATCAAGACTGAGTTGGATTCCAAGCAGGGTGATTGAGCTTGAGTCAATTGTAAGATCCAGGTACGATGAGTCTCAAATAAATGGTAGGAAATTTGAATCTACTCATCTAAACTATAGCAAGAACAGACTCATTATCACTCGCAATGCTAATATCTGAAATTAGCTGCTGGATATTCCTAAAGTCCTAATGAATCTGCAACCATATAACCTTTCTTCTGGATCTTTAGCTGGCTTCTTGGGGTAAGGAGTCGGCAGATTGCCAAGGTGGATGACCTTCTAACAACTTTACGATTAATGGGTATCATTCCTTGTAAATCTTGCGCCCTCTGTTCCATATTCATTGTCAAAAACAACAATTTTACAACAGTTTTTCTAGCCCATATTATTGTCGAAGTTTGCTTTTCCAAAAAATAAATATTGTTTTTATTAGTTGAAAACACATCTCGACAGTGTCACTGCATTTTATGCTTATTTTGGCATATTTCCCAACTATGAATATGGGATGGGAAGGACAAAAAGGGGGGAAAATATTTATCTCTTAACCTCTTCTGTGCAGGGGGTGCTGGTATGGCTGGGGCAAAATAGAAAATTAAGGGTCCCAAGTCTACAGACGCAGGACCAGCAAAATTTGTAATTTTGTATGGTTTTTAGCAGCTTTACAGCCTCAGCAAGCTTGTCACAGCTGAGAAAGAATAGTGGTCATACTTTCAAGTCTTGTTTTTATCCTCTCTTTTTGACAAAAATTATCAGGACCAACTGCCAATTGGTTGGGAATACTTGAAGTTCTTGGTAATCAGGAATATCAGTTTTTATGCATTAATTGATATTGAATTTTTCGCGCATTGTGTAACATTGGTCAATTTGGATCTGGAAGAGTTCAATTGTGAGATATTAACTTATTTTTCTCTTCTTTTCCCTAAAGGTAAACCATCACAAGATAATGATCGTATCCCTATTGGATCTGTCACTGCAGGAAAGAATAGCAAGTCTTCTTTATTCCCTCGTGATCTATGGTTCTCGAAAAGATTTAAATGGAGTTGATTGCTTATTTTCTTAGGAAAAAAATGTTCTTTTATTGTTTTTGGGCTAATGGCATTGATAGGAATTATAGTTTTAACATGCCATTTCTCTATTGATGAAGTTACATCTTATGTCATGCATAACTTATTTCTCATCATTTATAATATTAGTCAGGCACTCTAGCACTTGTTTATGGTAGTAGTTTTCCTTTTAGTAGTAATGGTATTTTGTAACTTATTGTTTATTTGTGGTACCGCCCGTATTGATAACATGTAGTTATTGTATTGGCTTGTTAGTTTTTGCGAGCTGTTTAGCTTCTGTTTTTGTATCAAATTTTTTTTTTTAAAATAAAAAAAAACCAATCATTTTCTCAAATCTTTTGTGGGTTTATTGGAACTAGCCTCCTTGTGAGCAGTAATACCGACAAAGGTAATCTCCCCAGACCCCGCGTAAGCGGGGCCCACATTGGGAGGAGTTGTTATAATATTAGTCAGGCAAGCATATTACTGGCATGCTGGTCCTGGGCTTTTTTTTGGGGGGGGGGGGGGGGGGGTTTTGTCCCCACCTCATTGTGTCTTACAACAGTTTTTGACCCTCATTGTCGTGCTCAACTCATTTATAAATATTGTTTATCTAGCAGGGTTATATATATCTGTGTGTATAATATATGTATATACATTTTATACACTCATCTACGCACCTGCGTGCACAGGCATGAAAACTGCTCCTTGTATTGGACTGTAAAACAAATCTTCCTACCTTTCAGACGAATAGATGGATAAGTCTTTTCCTTTTTCCTTACGACATTACAAAATTTGAAGCCCCCTCCCCCCTTCTGAAATTTCGATTTCATTGTCTGTTCCTGCTTCCTCTTGCTTCTCTTTCCCCTCTCTAAAAGCTTTGACCGATTCTTTCCTCCCCAGTGCCCAGAACCCAGGGTATCAAGAACTCTTAACACCATCCTTCCTGAATTCTCTATCCCTCCAAATTCCAATTGTGTTCGGGAGGCTACACTGAGGCAAGCCAGATTTTGGCGCTCTCAGCTAATTTCGAACGGCTGGCATCGAAAGTTAAAGAAGAAAGCGTCCTTCACTGATATAAAACTAGAGAACTTATGGATTATGAAAACTAGGGGAAACCTGGATACATTGCAGTGACGTAAGTCTGAGCTGTCTTTCATCCCAAGTTGCAGTTGTTACTGTAGGAAAAATTATGATCATGATACTGGCCTTCTTTTTTCCTCCTTTGAGTCGGGGGGGGGGGGGCTGGGAGGAGGGGTCCCTGTCTTTAAAAAAATTATCTTCATGATACTTTGTGGCCTATGTTGAATGAAAATGCCATGGACCTCGTCCCTGCTTTGTGGGCCTTGACCATATATAGTTGATTGTGATTCCATTAATTTCCTTGTACATGCTGCAATCCAATCATACATTCCAGGAATGAGGTATTGGAAAATGATAGCCAAAATCCCTTGTAACTTCGAAATTTGTCAGCTAGCCACATTTGATGTGCCGTGTACACTGGGAGTCTGGGATCGTAGTTACTGTTTGACCCTGCATATCATGACTCGCACATCTCAAGCATTGTTATTTTCTTTTTTCATACCAGTTTTGATAGTTTTGGCTGTTATTGTGCCAGATACTGCCACAGAGAATGGATCAACAAAGGAACAAATTGATCATACAAAAATCGACCATTATCTAAAAAGTGTCTGTGATGAAAGTTTGAACCAGAACAGAGATTCATGCATAACATCTTCAGGCCTTAAATCTGGTGAGGCTGCAACTGTAAATGATGATGGGGCTAATATTGAGGCAATGATGCCTAAACTGCAGCACTCTGACTATTACACAGAGCCTCGGATCCAGGAGTTGGCTGCCAAGGAAAGGGCTGAACCTGGGTTCTGCAGGCGAGTAAAGGATTTTGTTGTGGGGCGGTATGGCTATGGAAGCGTCAAATTCCATGGGGAGACTGATGTCCGATGTCTTGATCTCGACTCTCTTGTTCAATTCAACAACCGAGAGGTTATAGCCTACATGGATGAGAGCAAGAAACCCCCTGTTGGTCAAGGCCTCAACAAGCCTGCTGAGGTAACCCTTCTTAACATCAAGTGCTTTGACAAAAAGACTGGAGGGCAGATATTAGAGAGATCAAAAATTGAGCAATACAAGGAAATGCTTAAGAAAAAGGCGGAGGAGCAAGGGGCTGAGTTTTTGTCATATAACGCCATCAGAGGAGAGTGGAACTTCAGTGTCAACCATTTCAGCAAATATGTGTTTTATGATGAAGATGGGAACGATATCGATGCTGCTGGTGTTGGTGCTCTGTACTTCTAACAAAGTAGATGCTCAATATACGGTGGTTCCGAATCTCTGACTTGTTTCTGCTTAGCTAATTGACCACAGTTTTTGCTGATAGGTTCCATTCTTCTAGTTCAATTGGTTTCAAGAGGGGTTTGTATTACACACATTTCCTTTGTAACCAACTGCAGTACACATTATAGTGGTTACGTTTTTCGATTTGGTTGCAATTTTGATTAAGGGAAATGATTGAACAAATCATTAAAAGGATCGTCTCCCTCTTTGCAGGACTGTTGCGTCTTCTATCGCCATACTCGTATCCATCATGACTCATGGTATGGGACTATGAAGCAGCGAAAATCGTCACTGGCACGCTCTTTCATTCTATAACCATGCTGAGTAAAAAAGGCAGCTAGTACACGATTCAACTTGTGTTTTTGGTCTTGCTGAACAGATTCATGCACTAGTCGATAATATTACCGAAAAATTGTGAGACCGTTTAACACAACACATGCCAAGAAATATAGCTACTACTATGCAAAAAATTGTGCAATGCAAATCAATATGCATTCACCTAAACATCATGAGTTTGCATCAATTTGCCTGCTTCAGAGCATTCTCCTCCTCTCAACTTGGTTGCCACTATCATCATCACTGAGTTGCAACATTGACTTGTGGTGGGATGACCTGAGCTTCATCTCTCACAGCGCTCCCGGAGGAGGCATCTTTCCCTGTGGTGCTGGGATTTTGATCAGTGGCTTCGAGAGTCCACGTATATGGAATTTGAGATTCGAATTCTTCGTAGCACTTCCTGCACATATGACTCGACCTCAAAATCGCCACCGTCGAGCCAAGGAAGAGGAGGATGATTGCATATATTTCCATTTTAGTGACTTGTCAAGTTAGAAAAATCAAGTGTAGAGTTAGTCTGGCACCCTTTGTGGAACGGCAACTTCTGGTGTATGAAACTTGGGAACTGGGAAGTGAGTGCATGAATGGAAGGTGGAAGAACGTACCAGTTGTATCTGGAGAGGCTTGAAGAAACGCATCGTTTCGTTGCTTTATTTTTGCATGGGCCCTCTCTGGAGTTTTCTTGCACCCAGTTTTAGATGACTTTGTTCACACTTGGTTAGATTAGATGCCAATGTTCACCAGTTGAGGGGGATATCTTCATTTGTCTTCCAATTTTCCTCAGGGAGGGAAATGGTTGTTTATTTTTGACGGTGGCGGCTACTGGCTAAGTTGGTTGTTTTGGTCGGACTTGCATTTCGTTGATTGGGATGGGTCAGGTCAAATTAGACTTGTATCATACTCTTATTTGAAATTGAGATAGATTGGATAACTTTTGGTTTTATAACATTTTTTGCTCTTTTTATATTTGTGTAAGTTGATTTATGATCGGATTATTTTTTTTTTTGGGCAATGGAAATGGATTGTATAACTGTGAGAACTGTATTTACACCCTTATATCTCCCCCCTGAGTATCATACCCAGGAACAGTCTCTCTTCTTTCCTCATATGAGTATATGATCTATGTACGTGGAATATGTGTGTGATCTAGAGTTTAGGAACAAAATCCTTTGTTTGATGTGCTCCTTAGTCAGCTGAAATTGGCCATGTGCTGGGATCAGTTTCCTGTCAAAGATTAATGTGTTTCTTGCTTGCCAGATATGGTAAAAACCTGCTGTCAGTATTGCATAGGTGAGCTGCTTCTGTTGCCTTGTTCCCTTTAGTTTTTTGAGAGACTATTGGAAGGTCTCCCAGTTTTGGGCAGTGATGATGGGAGGCCACCAGCCTTTGATGCATTGTCAGTATTCCTTTGCCCAGTTACATTGGAAAAAGAGGTGACTGCAGTCTTCCTCATGTTCTTTGCATGGCTCACAGGTGACATCAACCCCCATGTTTATGTATTTGGCCAGTCTGGTTTTCACTGGCAGTTTTTGATGCATGAGGAACAAGGATGTAGTGGCATGCTTGGGAGTGTTTGCTCTGGCCCATACTATCATAGTCCACCATTTGAAGTCTCGGTCCCCCAGCAGCCATTTGTAACCACTAGAAACAGTATATTTCTTGCCCTCTATCCAGGCCCATCTGCCATCTACTGGGTGAGGCTGCATTGCTTGCTTGAACAATTCTTTGATTCTTATTAATTTTCTCCAACACCAGCTGCATTCTGATGGTTGCTGATAACTCCACCAATCTTGCTGTTTGAGATATCTCTCATGGACCCACTTAACCCATAGTATGCCCTTCTTTTGTGCAATGCTCCAAATAAGTTTAGCTATACTAGCCTTGTTCCAGGTTATGAAGTTTTTAAGCCCCAGCCCCCCATATTTTCTTGGGGTACATGTGTTTTCCCAAGCTATGGGGGTTTTTTTGAAGTCCTGATGCCCCTCATAAGTAGTTCCTACATATGGAGTTGATTTGATCTAGAACTTCCTGGGGGAGAATAAAGATCGAGGCCTAGTAGCTGTACATGCCAAATACCACAGAGTTCAGTAATTGAGCTCGGCCGACAAATGAAGTGTTTCTTGAAGACCATAACTTCACTTTACCTGTAATTTTTTCCACCAAGGTTCTGCACTCTATCTTAGTCAGTCTGCTTGCTGAGATGGGAATACCAAGATATCTCATTGGTAGGGACCCCTCTTTGAAGCCTGTGACCCTCAGACATTCAGCCTTAAGATGGTCATTGCATCCTCCAAACACAATCTGGAATTTTCGTTGACTAACCCCCAAGCCTGTACATGAGTGGAAGGCTTGTAATGTGTGCATGATGATGCTCAATGTGGGAGGGTGGGCTTTGCTAAAAATCAGCATATCATCAGCAAACATCAAATGGTACAGTTGCAGCCCCTTGCAATGAGGATGGAATTTAAATTCTGGCTGAGATGAAGTAGGTTTCAAATGCCTTGAGAAGTATTCCATTGAAAGAACAAATAGGAGGGGAGATAAAGGGTCCCCCTACTTTAGCTCTTTACCTCCCTTGAATAGGTCCCCTTTCTGCCCATTAATATGTATGTTGTATGTAACTGAGGTGAGTCATACCATGATCAGTTGCACAAAATGTGTTGGGAACTTCAAACTGATAAGAAGCTCCCTAATGAATCCCCAGTGGACTGAATCAAAAGCCTTTTGGAGGTCTATTTTCATGATGCATCTAGGTGAGATGCCTTTTCTAGTATAACCTCTCACCAAATCTTGACATATTAGCACATTAAATAAGATTTCCCATCCTTTCACAAATACACTTTGGTTCTGTTGAACAAAATAAGGTAAGACCTCTTTGAGTCTTTGGCAAAAAAGTTTAGTGATGCATTTGTAAATAACTGTGCAACAGGAAATTGGCCTAAATTCAGCAGCCACATTGGGGTTTGGTACCTTTGGAAGAAGAACCAACTTTGTTTGCCCAATAAACTACGGTAACTCTGCATTGTGGAAGAAAAACTTGATTGCAGAACAGAGAAGATCTCCTGTCTTATCTCATGTAGACCTGTAAAAACCACTAGAAAAACCATCTGAGCCTGGTGATTTTGTGTTATGGATAGAAAAAATTACATCCTTGATTTCTTTGTTTGAAAATGGCCGGGACAAAGATAGCTGCTGCTCAAGGTTGAGAATGGTGCCTTGACTGAGAGTTTGTTGGTTCAGTGGGGTCCTCGTGGCAGTGGAATTACCTAGGAGTGCTTGATAGTACTACTGCATGATGCTTGTAACCTCTGCAAAGCCTATCTTTAGCTGCCCAGATTCATCCTTCAATTCATATACATATGTTTCAATTTTCTTTTGCTTTGCCCTGGCAAAGAAGAATTTTGAGCATTCATCACCATAACTGATCTATGTGGCTTTGCTCTGCTGTCTGATTATGTCAATGACTGATGAGCCAATAGCTACATAGTGTGCTCTCTGGGTTCCCTCTTGCTGAATGAGTTCAGGGATTGAGGGGTTAGCCATAAGCTCTTGCTGTGTTTTCCCCAGCATCTCCCTTGCTGTTGCCTGTTAAGTTCTAAGATCATGAAATCTGTTCTTGTTGAGCTTACTGAGTGCCCTTTGAGCTTTGTGAAGAAATGTCTTCAACTGTGTCCAGGGGTTTGATCTTCTTTGTGGCATCAAGGATGCTATTAATAGAGTGAAAGAAGTGTCCCTGGCCCACACATCACAAAACTGAAACTATTTCTGTGGTTTGGGGCACTGTGCAGTCTCCACAAGCATTGAGGTATGATCTGATAAAGTATTAGAAAGCTAGTGGACCTGTCCATAATCAAATTGATCAAACCAGAATGTGTTCACAAATGCTCTGTCAATCCTTGATCAGATTGTCTTATTAGTCCATGTAAAATATGGGCCTTTGCTTCTGAGTTCCTAAAGCCCACAAGAAAAATACATTCTGCAAATGGGTGAGTTTCATGGTCTTGAATGTCATTCCCCCCTATTCTATCTCCCTTGTAGAGAACTGAGTTGAAATCTCTCAATACACACCAGGCCTCTTCCATAGATGTTGCTATGTCTTTGAGTGCCTGCCATAGATGAAGCCTTGGTCCTTCCTGGTTTTCTCCATAAACAAAGATAATGTAGCACTTCTTCAAGTTTTGTTGGTGACATACTAAGCAATGAATGTATTGAGCCTGCTGTGAAAGTACTTGCACCGTGAACAGGCTTGGGTTCCAAGTTAGCCATATCCTCCCTTTTGAACTAGGACTGAAATTGTGATGCCAATTCCATCCTGCGAATATCCTTTGGGCAATTTTATCCACATTAACTTCTTTGATTTTTGTTTCTAACAAACCCACCAACCCAATGTTATTCAACTGCAAGAAGAGTCTCACATCATCTTACTTATTGGGCTAATTAAGGCCCCTAATATTCCAGCAACAAAAACTAACCATTAGGGGAAAACCCCCTGTAAATCAGTACTGTACTCATCATGTACTTGCTCGGCTAAAACCTCATACCTATGTGATTGTGCTGGATTTTCTATCTGAGTATCCCTTTGAGAAATGTGTCTGGCTCTAGTTCGTCCTGAGCGTGTCATGAAACCATCCTGATTCATTTGAGGCTGGGCAGGACCAGGACTTGCTGAGTGGGGATTTTCAGGGGAAGTTTTGTTTGCAGGGGTTGAGACTGCTCTCCATTCTTGCCTTATAGGTTTCTTCTTCCTGCAATCCTCTTTAAGATGTCCGTACATCTTATAGTGTTTGCATTGAATGGGTTTCCATTCATATATGACTTGCTGCCTGATCAACACATTATGTTCACTTGCAAACTCGATACAATCCGGAAAATCTTCATTCAGTTCAATATCTATAAGGAGTCTAGCATATCTAAGCATTGTTCTGTCTTTGGTGAATTTGTCAGTCTTTATGGGAACCTCCAACATGCTGCCTATTTTACTCAGGCTATCTAGACCCCAAAATTTTATATCCAGCCCTGGGAACTGTACCCAGATAGGCAGAGAAGAGATTTCTTCCATATTGATCTCCATGTTCGCATTCCAAGGCTTTACCAGAAAAGGTTTCCCGTTAAAATATTGAAATCCCCTTTTTACAACTTCCTGTTGGTCCTGAATGGAATTAAATCTAACCAAAACAACCCAGCTCTAACCACGCAAACTTTGTCAATATCATATGCTGATCAAATTCTTCGAATAAAACCCTCTGTTACCTCTAGCGGAGGGTTGGCTCCCAACACTGTATACAATACAACTGATTGCCAGTATTGAATTCAGGGGCCACATCATCTTCCTCAATTTTTGCACATTTAGTTCCATTAATCAGGGGGGCTGAGATGTAATTCAGTGAAGTACCTTCCTCTGGGTTCACCAGAGAGGCATAGGAGCTCCTTCTACTTCTAGACTCTTCGATTGAAGGCGATTGAGGATCTGGGGCCGATTCTGGATGTGGAGGTATAGTCTCGGTTCGATTGATCTGTGGTGGAGGTGGATTTGCGGTGTCTGCGTTAGCCGAGTGATGCTCTTCTTCATTCTGCCCTAATGAGCGAGTCGATATCTGTTGCCGTGGTCTCCCCCTCCGCCCCCGAGCCATGGCTGCGACGGCCGGAATGGGTGTCGGAAATCGCCAAAGGCCGAGAGAGTGATCGGATTAATCATTGACTAAAGTTATATTCAGTTAGATATTTGTCGTAAAATGTTAGGACCATGTTAGATTGGTCTAGATTGCGCTAACTTTAATAGGTTTGGGTTTTAATTGGGCAGGGCAATCACAGGTCTAATTCGTTTGGATGGTTATTCTAATTTTGAGCCAAAAGTGTGCCATTTATCTGAGTAAATTTTAAGTTGTGACTATAATACATCTCAAAACAGATGCCTAAAGATTCAAAATAGTACAATTCACTTCTCAACATTGTACCGTACGCGTACAATAACCTTTGTGATTGAAATAAAGATAATCATACAATAAATTACACTAGTTGTTTAGCTTTGCAAGAGGATCCGTACGGCAATAGTGGAAAATCTTACAAATCGTCTAGAACAAGACTGGCTTAAATGCATTCATCCTAGTAGTAAAAAGGTGTGGTGCTTGCTTTTACAATAAAGTTGCCTTTGACTCCAATTGTTTGAGTTTGATAGTTAGTTGCAATAGTGTTATATTTTTTTCCTTAATGTTGACTCCAATCAGCTACATGTTGTCTCAACTCTTAAGGACGAGGCCTCGCTTTTCTTGATGATAGCTAATGTTGAGTTGTGGTCCATATATAGTGTCCAGTCATGTTGAAAAACCTCATTGTGTAGACTGTTTTCATCCATAAGATCAAACTTAGAGTAGTCTTCGGAAATAGAGGTGGATAAAATGAGACCAGAGAAGTGGTTGAAATCAAGTAAGAGAAAGTTATGGCTGAATTTGGAGGAGAAATTAATCGGGTAGATTACTAGATGCGGTAGTGTCACCTTAAATTGTGTATATGGACGCCTGTTATATTTGTTGTTGGGTTTTTTTTGCTCTTTTTTTCTTATTTGTTTTGAGTTGATGATTGTGTTGCTGAATTTGTACCTTTAGTATATCAATTAATCGGAAAAGATTCGAGCCCAAGAAGCACGTTTTACTTTCCCATTTTCGTTAGCCACACCTTTTCTAAGAAGCTAAACTACATTAATTTTACTCATAGATTGCTCTTTATTGGCTATACTCAACTATCAAAAGCATAACTATAAAGAGGTAGGAGTTTTTCCGTTTATGTTATTTTTTTGTCAATTTAAATGTTTCTATAAAAAAAGATATTAACATGAAATTGAGTGGAGAAACAAAAATTAATCCAATCTTCCTTTCGCCTCCCGAATGACTAATGAGGATTTATTTTTAACCTTGTCTTATCTCGTCCTTGTTGAAGATGAGATTTTCTTCTTTGTTGGTGGTTCCCTAGTAGATAGGGAATTTTGTCACTCATTCTATTGTCTTTACTTGTGCAACCCCTATAGGGAACAAAGGTAAGTTTATAATGATTTTGACTACACATCTATATATCTATCTATATAATCTATCTATATAACTATACTTAAAATTGAGTGATCACACCTTCACTAGACACTTGGTGATCACTCATTGGATGTGAATGTTGCTTTCTTTTCTCTTTTCTAAATTGTTGATTTTATATATTAATTGAGATGTATTAGTAAGAGTAATTAAATCCCATTAATGTGGGCATTCAATTTATAGGTTTCACTTTGTATTGGAAAAGTCACTAAGTTTTCAATTTTGTGTTTCATCTTTTCTTTTTTTAAGAAAAATTAAGTGTTCGTATCTTCTAAAAATCTGTGTAAATTTTATATTCGTAATTTTAATATAATAAGTATAATCGTAAAATAATAGATCAATAATACTAGACAAATTATTTTGAAAAATTATGACTTAAATTAAAATTATTTTATTATAGTTTCACTAATATATATTTTACAAATATTTTAGTTTGCCAACTTAATTAAAACAATCAGGTTTTAGTTGTAGTCATAATATTAATTAAGCATATATGAAATGCCTTTCAATTGTCCAATTTTCCTTAATGCTTTGATACTTTTCATATTTTCGTAGGGAAGTATATTTAGTTAATGATATTTTAGTTTTCTTTAAATCAAACTTTTGTAATTAAATGATATTTGTAACTAAGGCTTTGTCATTTAATTTATTATGTTTGGATTAATTTTATTATATTAACCTTAAGTAATTGTAACAAACATTTTCCCTTTTAAAAGGTAGTATAGTTATAGTCAAGGAGTGATAGAGCTACATGATGGAATCTAAAAGTTGTATTTTATAATTTATGGACAAAGGTGTATTAGTGGCTATATTAACTTTATATGCTTCAATTATTGACTTAAAATTATATTAGAATTTTAGACTATTATTTATCAAAATATTTAATTTATTTTGGTGGATGGCAAAAAGGGTTTTATCAGATAAATTATTTATTACATATATATTGACATATTAGATAGAAATTTATTAAAATATAAAACTGTACCAATCCATGCAAAGCATGGGTTTAGCAATAGTATATAACTAAGGTTCAGTGTAGCCTAATCTTTTTATCTTAATTTTTTAGATGCAAATTGAATATTTTTCTTTTATGTCATATGAATATAAACAAATTCCGATGAATCAATCTCACTAAAACCATCTCAAAAATAGTTTCCAGAACTTTATAACCCACTTGACATTTATGTCACCATTACGAAGTTTGAATTCTCGTATGTAGCCTCATAAATTTTCACTGAAACTATAGGGACTGACTAATACGATTCTTATATGCTTGAATTTATTTAACAACTAACCCATTATTCCTTTCCATTAGCATACTTCGAATTTGAACCTACTTATATTATTCTTCCCCCCCAAAAAAAAAATCTCAGAAATTAGTAGCTGATATTTATACTATACCACATTATGGTACTTGTAGGGACCAGGCATTTCACTTGACCAACCCCAACCGAATTGGGTCAACCAAACACAAAATCCACCAACTTACTACGCAACAAAGTAAAAAAAATCTAATATGCATGGATTGTAAGTCAAGTTACTCATATTTCATAACTGCAGATTCGCAAGTTAGTAACTGTCTCTTTGTGAATGGTCAATTGGTCATTGTATATAAATGAAAAAGACAACAGTCCCAATGCCATTGGATTTTGGTCAACCATTCTTAAACAAATAATCAGCTACTAATCAGAAGCTGCCCTCAAAAAAGCTGTTCATGGCACGCTAACCGTTCCCCAACAAGATAAGATTGACTTGGATAATTGCTTGCTTACTTTGTTTAATCTATTTAGATAAGTGCTTTGTTCGGTAAAACTAGTAGTTTGAGTAGTCTATCACAGTTTAGGTATCGAACGGCAGTTTTAATTTCATTATTAGCAGTCAACTATTTAGATGGGTTGTTGAAGCAAATGTGTTCCGTAAATTTAGGTGTAATACAAATTGACATAAAAAGATATAGATGATTTTCAAAGGGTATTTTTCGTCCAAAAGTTATTAAACGCTACTTTTGAAAGCCAAAAGCTAATACTACTAGCTACTATAAGCTTTTTAGAAATGTTACTTGCAAGCTAAACGTTACTTAAAATACTAGTCCGAACACTAGATTACCGAACACGCAAGCACTAAAAATTGTTTGATTAGTGCATTAATTGGGTCAGACAGTTAAACCTACTCAAAGTGCTATTGCTTAACGCGGTCTAGTTCCAACATTCCTAATTGAGTTTTCAAATTTAGATGAAGCTTGAAAGATTTTGTTTTTGCCTGTTGTGATGGGTAACCTAATTGCTCTGCTTATTTTGTTTAATATGTTTAACTAGATCTGTTCTAACATTTGTAATTGAGTTTTCATATTTTAGATCGATAAAGCTTGAACGTTTTGTTTTTTCCTCGTTGATGTTAAACCTAATTGCTCTGCTTATTTTGTGTGATCTGTTTAGATTAGTTTCAACTTTCAACATTTGTAATAGAGTTTTTTCAAATTTTAGATGAAGCTTGAAAGTTTTTGGGTTTTCCTTCATGATGGGTAACAGTGTAAGTGTGTAACTTATAAACTATGGAAAACTTTCGAAGTTTAGTTTGACAATTTCTAATTTATTTGAAAATTATATGAAGACAAATGATTACTCGTGTTGACCTCTATTAAGCATGTTTTGGAATAACTCGTGTTCAAATTGAGTAAATTTTGGTTCTATTTAGGTCCAGTAAAATTTTAGGTTTGAGTTTGATACTACTCCTTTGAGCTGTTAATAAAGTCTTTGTTGAATGGCACTAAATGAGCTAATTAGTGATTTTTTCTTTTTTTGGGAGAGCCTGTTGATGATTTTCTTTGGGTTTTGCAAGCAGTCAAGTTGAGTGATTTGAAAGAAAAAGGCTACTTTATAAACAAAATTTAGTAATACTAGAAGGTAAGGTAAAAAATTAGAATAGATATTCACTGATACACTGAGTATTAAATGGAATTAAATGTTTTTGAATAATGTTGAAAGATGTTGCATTACGTGTGTTAAAGAGTCATGGATGTTGAAAACAAATCTTTAAATTATGGAAAAAAAAAAAAACATTTGGATTCTTACATGTTGACGGTTAGTTTAATAAACTTATCTTATAAAAGAAAATGGTTTTGCAAAATGACTTTGGTTCAAATTAGCTCAAGTTATGATCAAAATTGAATTCAACGTATTTTGAGATTTCAGTAAGTTTATTCGAGTTGGGTAATTAGAGACGAGTCAATATTATACACAACTAATATTATAAGATGAAATGAACAAGTTTAATATAAGAGAATAGACTTAAGAAGACAAAAGCAAAAATAAAAAATAAAAAATAAATGGAGCAAGCAAATAAGCAAATCAGCAAAAATCTGCAGTGACATGTCATGATCTTTTATGCTTTATGATTTTGTTTGGGGTTATGTTTGTCTTAATCCGATACTTTCCTTCGTTTACTACTCTATCGTTTCTGTCGACGCTTCCTTTCGTCTCCCCCCTCTCTGTCTCTCTCTTCTCTCCTCTCTGTCTCTTCTGGGATTGCAGCACAAGTTCAGAACAACAACAAATGCGACACCAAACAAACCCACATAAGCTATTCATCTCTTTCTATCTCTCTGATCACATTTTCAGAATACCCATTTCAGAATGTTCTAAAATCTGATCTTGTTTCCTCCATCTCCCGCATACTCTCTCTTCCTCCGTTTCTCTCTCTACCTTGTCATTTCCCACCGCTTCACTCCCTCCACCCGTAATTCGCTCTTATCTTGTCTGGGTTTTTGTTCTTCTGCCCTTTTGATTTCCGATTTTGACGCCGTCAAAATTTCAATCTGTGGGCAAAATTTTCCCTAGTTTTCCAATTTTGATGAGATTGGAAACCGAAAAATTCCAGCTTTTCAAATTGTGGGACGTTTTTGGGTTCCTTTGTGGCCATGTTTGTTGCCAAATTGTAGCTTCTAGAAGTCAACACGGTGCTTGTTTGGGCGCCAGTTTTTGGGTTGTATAGAATTTGAGCATTTAGGGTTTCTGGGTTTTGTGGATGTTGTTTTTGTTGGATTGGAGCATTTTCTGTGTGTGATGTTGTGTGTAGTTGAATGTTATTGTTGGGTTTTAGAAATTTAAGGGATTAAGTATAAGGGTAGTCAAGGGAAGGTGGTTTCTATGGGGAATAAGTTGGGAAGGAGGAGACAAGTGGTCGATGAGAAGTATACTAGGCCTCAAGGGTTGTATCAGATCAAAGATGTTGATTATAAGAAGCTAAGGAAGCTTATTCTTGAATCTAAGCTTGCCCCGTGCTATCCTGGAGGAGACGAGAGCGATAGTGGCTTTCTTGAAGAATGCCCAATTTGTTTTCTGGTTTGTACAATTCCCAAATTTTCCATTTCCTGTGTTTTCTGCATGTCTTTGTTTGGTCTACAAATATAGGTTGTGTATCTCTCTTTTGCTTTGGAAAGAGGGGGTGTTTGTTTGGGCTGGAAATCAGATGTCAAGTTATGTTATTTCTTTCTGAGTATATAATACTGAGTTTTTTTCTTTCTAAATTTTAAGTTTACGCGAACAATAAGAAATGCTTGTAGCCAATTCAGATTTGCTTAGAATACTCATCTTTTATGCTGTGTGGGTTTAGAGTGCAGGATTGTGACATTAGCTGATGTACTGCTAATGTGTGAGTTTCAACTGAAGGCAGAATGTTCAATTTAAGCATGGTTTTACATGTCTGTAAAGTGAAAAAATTGTTGTGCAATTTCTTCACCAACATTATGCTATTGAAGTTGAGCTCTCTTGCCGAGCATATCTGAGGATATTTTTCTTTCTGCTTTTGTAGTATTATCCAACTCTCAATCGATCAAGATGTTGTATGAAAAGCATATGTACAGGTACTTGCCTTAATTTCCTCAAATGAATGCTTTTCTTCCATCAGTGGGCAGAATTTTGTTTTGAGTTTGCGTAATTTGTTACTGAAATTTGCGTGTGTTCCTTTCTGTTCCTTTTTGCAATAGAGTGTTTTCTACAGATGAAGAATCCAAACTCAAGTAGACCAACACAGTATCCTTTATGAGTTGCTTCTTGTTGCAGTGCTTTTGAAATATCAACTTTTGCTATGTTGCTCTTTGCCCTTTATCCGATTTTGTGCAGCTAAAGACTTAAAGGTCACTTAACCTGTATAGATGCCCATTTTGTAAAACATCAAATTATGCTGTGGAGTATCGTGGTGTAAAGTCAAAGGAGGAAAGGGGAATGGAGCAAATTGTAAGACATGTTGTCGGGTGCCCATTTTCATTTGACTGTGATTGGGTGGTTTTGTGTAATGGGTCCTGAAGTCAGCTGCTCATGTCTCTGTGTTGGACATTCACACAGGAGGAACAAAAGGTCATTGAAGCTAAGATCAGGATGCGCCAGCAGGAACTCCAGGAGGAAGAAGAGAGGCAGCAGAGGAAGGAACAAATACACTCTTCAAGTAGAGCACAGATACAAAACCCTGCCTGTAGGACCTGGGGAGCTATAGAGTGTGAAGAAATTGCCCATTCCCAGGATATGGATGCCACACAAATGATCAGCCAACCTCAAAATATCAGGCAAAACAGGTAAGTCATAGGTGGACATCTCCATTGATGTGCTGTACTTTTCTGAATGTTTGCATATGTTTAGGTTGAGGTATTGACAACAGAGAGATTGTTCAAACTTTAGGAATTGCTGGCTTGATTATGGAATTCTATCTCATCAAATTAAGTCAATATATTCTATGTCTATTAGCCATTACCTGTATAAAAGATACCAAAAATGCACGGCATGCAAATTTAAGGAATTGATGCCATTGTTCTTGAACTTCCAATTCACACCCTTTCTAGAAATTTGCATCGTTCTCTTAGAAAAATATTGACTTTGAGTTCTAAAGAAATATATAATACCGTCCTTGTTTCACCTTAGCTTCTTCAAGTACTTATCCGGTACTCATAATCTCCAGTCACAATGGCTCTGTTTATTTTGTATAATTGGAAGTTTTTTGTTTCAGGGTTTTTTTTGGGGGGGGGGGGGCTTGGTTACCTTGAAATTTTGAGGAAAAGTAGACTTTGCAGCTCTGGAACTAGCCTGAAAATTTTCTGGTCTGAAAATTTTCATTAGTGAAATGAACAAAGCTAATCTCCCACAAGACTCCTCCTTTCGCCCATGTTTCCTGTGGTACGACATGTGACAGAATAATTGGCTGAACGCTGATGTCATTGGCAAGGTGCCTATCTTCTATCTTTCTTTACTCAGGCTCAACATCAGCTGCTGTGTTTCTGGCTTTTGACATGCTTACTGATGATCCCATGATTCCATGTTTGCTTTTGCTGTGCCTGAAGCGATCAGTGAAGGTCATCTTGTCATGTAATTAGAACCCATATGCTTATTGTGAACTTGGTCATTGGAAATTATGGGATATCTAAGTTGTCCTTGTAATGTGGATGGAGCAATGAGCTCTGTAATTGTTAATAGGCATGGATCATATCATTTTTATGTGACATTTATGATGTAATGAGTATGGCTATGGTCATCTCAAACTATTCACAAGGTATTGACCAGTACAATGGTGATTTATGAAAGAGAAGCAACAATGGAATAAAATAAAGCCTCTTCCAAAGAGCAAAGCAGGTTTTGTGGCAATGGACTAACTAATGAACTTAAGGGCGGAAGAGTGATTGCTAGTGGGGAAATTAAAGTATATGTGCCTTCATAGCCCCCATAATAAGAATCAAGTTAGGGCACTTCAAGCAGGCCGTGGGATATTAGTTTAGCTAGGCACATGCGACAAGTGTCTGTGGATAGTTTTGGGTGACCTGCCCTCTGGGGAGGATGGATGTTGGGTTAGAGAGCACCTCAGAGGAAGCTCACTGGTGGCTGCTGCAATAATTGTGGAGTAGGATTTTGCTGGGGTAACATTTCTAATTTACTTTATCTGAAGCTGAATGGGAAGAGTTTCAATTGAGGAACAGATTTTGTCGATTATTGATTCAAGTGTGATAGCTATGGTTTTGTCAAAAGTCAAAATTTGGGCTCTCACAGAAGAAGTTATAGAGTGGCTGATTAGTGGTGCTAACATGGCTCTCGAGTGGGACAGGAATGAAAGCCTGACTAGCAATAAACTGTTTTGCTGCTGCAGCAATCTATTTGTAGTCCTGGATTTTTGCTGGAAAACCTTTCCAGTTGTTTGATGATTTCTTTTTCACTTGTTGGGGACTAAATGGACAAAATTCAGAATGAAGAAAAGATGAAATGTTTAAGAGCCTGCAGTTAAGATTATGTAAAAGTTGGAAATGAGGGTTCCGACTGCAGATTGTGTGCTGACTGAGCAGAGGTGATGGATATCATACTGCGGGCTTCCAGTGCAATGGGTCCATAATCTTGAATTTGTGAAGGAGACCTTGTAGGATTCAGTTCGATCGTTCACATGCATGCAGCATGAGCTTCAGTTTCATTCTTTTACATAGCCTGATTGACATATTTGTAAAGTCTTTGTTGAAGTCTGGTAGCTTATAAACTCATTTGATATTATGAGATTAGATGGTTCCTTCCAAGGAAGTTCAGTGGTGGGCTGTAGCCATTGCAAAATTAATTTTCTGGATTTTTTGACAATGAATTTTATGGGTCAGATAGGTGAATGTTGAATTGGGGAGTGTTTGGTTGGAGGAACCAAAATGGTGGAAGGGAATCAGGTTCCGTTTCTTTTTGTTAGTGGTGAGGTGCTGATCACTGATTCCCTTCTCCTTTACGGACTAACGGGGTTCCCCTAAACTCCTCTACACTCAATTCCCGACCGCCCAAATGAGGGATTTTGAACCCCCAAAATATAGAGGATCATCCAACACTTTTTGGGCTGCCTGCCAACCTATATGCTCACTACTGTCACTGCCCCAGCAGCCAACAACGTAGGTTTGCTGCTTCACCTTGTGTTGCAACTAAGCACCATCCCCAAACAACTGTTTATCAAACCAATAGCTTGCTATATTGCCGATGCTTATTGATCATTCCCCTCGACTCTCACTTGCCCACCTTGCAACCCCCCCCCCCCCAAAAAAAAAAAAACAAAAACAAAAAAAGGCCTATGCTTAGGCACCAAAAACCTCAACCCCTTTTCATTAAAGTACCCCACCCACCTCTTAGTCAAAACATCACCCCTTGCCAACTGTATCACATCAAACCATTTCCATTCATACTCAAGCCCCTCTTCTCATCATGCTACTCTTGTACACGCGTCACCATGGCCATCCGTCTTTCCACCAGTGGTACCACCCCTAACCACACCTAAGCACTACCTTGCCCCTGAAGCGGCAACAAAGGTTGTGCACTCGCACTCGCATCTACTATCAACACATCAATTGCACCACCATGCGCACATGTATGCGTTTGTGTGGGGGGGGGGGAGAGCGAGAGAAAGAGAGAGAGGGAGGGAGTATAGATTAACTCATTGGTTGCTCTGTTTATGCCATCAACCCTCTTATAGGAATCAACCAAGAAAATTATCTATAGCGACCTTTCACGGGCAAAATGAAGGTAGAGATTGTGTTGATGAGGGTATGTGTGGTACTGGTGGTGGTGATAGAATATGGTGGTATTGACAGAAAGACTAAGGTAAAGTTGTAAAGAGAATGGGCAGAAAAGGTGATATAGATTTTAGAGGAGGTTGAGGCTGGAGTTGGGATGGACAATGGCCAAGGGCATAGAGGTCAGGTGGGAAAGTGGCCGATTGGATGTAGGTTTTGGGTTTTAATATTTCTTTATGCTTGTACCGTCCAACAATTTGAGAGACAAAGAAGGGTAAGTACACTATCCCATTCTTATACCAATCACCTTTAACAATTTCCTTTGTTGGTTTCTTCTTGCCTCCTTCCCTTCATTGAATTTAACCGCTGTTGAGAGAAGTGTAATAGTCACTTTTTTTGCGGGAAATATTATTGGATAAGGATTTATAAATTTGAGTCATTTTTTGAAAAAATGGAGAGGATATATTGGCTGAAGTATTTAATAAGAGAAGGATAACATTTTGAGGATTAGTCCATGGTAAGGATAATTATGTGCTTTAATAACCTGGGTGTAGCTACTGTTCGAAGAAACACTGTATTTGGAGAGATCAGAGACACGCTCTTCTCTTTTGGTGGCTAATAGAGTGCTGACAGTGAGTACAAATGGTTTAGAGGGTGATTATTAGGTCTTTAAATCAGACAATAAATCAAAAGAAGGTAACATCCCTAAGCATTCATTTCTTAGATGTTTTCCTGTAACAGACAGTGATGAGGTTAGAGAGTCTGGAGATGGTTGGATGGCCTAGGGTGTTGAATCACACTTTGTGGGGCCAGTCTTTTATTTGGAAATGAGTTTAGAGATTTGTTCCACTACTGGTGATTAAGTGGCTGTTGGTTGCATTTACTGTTCATTGAAGGCATTGAACGAAGAGGAGCATCTTGCGCTTGCATTCTTGAATTATTCTATGCCCTGCCCTGGACAAGACATCACCACATTTATTCTTTAAATGTTATGTGGCCAGTGCCATGCTGCAATCTGTTTTGGAGTGGATTGGTGTTCATGGCATTGCTTTCCTTGTGCGTCCAGATATGGAGGAGGGAAAATGTGGTTGCTGCTGTTAACTAGTATCTGGACGAGAGAAGTGACATTTTCTAGTCATGTAGACCCCATTGGTCTTTTCATATTTTTTGGTTATATAGTCTGTAGTTATTAAATGCTCCAATTTGCCTCTCCTAATTTTTCTCTCTCCCCAGAAAACTTAGTCGCCATCTTGAGTATTCTAAGGGGCTACCATCAGTCATTGTCACCACTGGTGAGTCCAAAATCCTTTTTTTAAATTTTTTTTTTTGGGTCTTTCAAAATAGTGTTTGTTAGTTTTGGAAACTAGGTATTTTCTCCAACTGTGAGGGTTCATTGGCCCTTGGGGAGGCTGCATACCTCACTTTTGCAGGTTCATACTATTTACGGGAGTAGGTAGGGAGGGTTTTTTTGGGGGGGGGGGGGAGGGTAAAAAGTTCAATTTATGTGGTTCTATGATGGAGTTTTTCTTCCAAAAATATTTGATGATATCAAATCAATTCATCCAGTGTGTAAGCTATTTGTATAGAGGGCCTTTATGGAAAATAATCAATGAAGGAAATTGATTAATCAATGAAGGAAATTGATTATGTATACCTTTCCAATTAGTTATGTTTGTGTTTGGTAAGATCGAATGAATTTATGTGATATTTTACATTATAATTGGCTGGTTTTGTTCTTGATAGCGGATGCTGGATGGTTATTTTTGGTAATACAAAATCCCTGATTCTTGGGGAAAAGATTCGTTATCACCCCCCCCAAAAAGAAGGATATGTTCATTTCAATCTCAATTGCAGAACCGATGTAAAATAATTGAAAAGCCAAGCACTTCATGAGAGGGAAATGATGCATAATTTTGATTGGAGCCTTGCAAAGGAATTGCCTTCATACGAGTTACTGCTCTTATGATTATATATTTTATTTCAAGTAGGATTCTAAACCCTTTTTTTAAATTAAAAAAAGAAACTAGGATGAGGACCTATGACAATTTTCTCATGCATTAAAGAATGTTCTCATACGAGTTGTTATGGTTATAGCTAGATCGCTTTCTTGTCTTGCCCATTAATAATCCGTTAAGTAATTCTATTCAGAATATTTTAAGTGTAAAAATTGTAATTGGAGCCCTTCTATGGCATTGTAGCCAAAGAGATGGTGGTGGTGTCTTTAAGTACCTTTCTATGGTATTGAAATTACTCTTTGCTTGTCACAGAGGAGATTTGATCTGTGCTTTTGAATTAGCTTCTCGAAGAGCATTTTGCTATCTGGACATAACCCTTGGTTCTGGTATCTGAATTTTTTCCGCTAGTTGTGACTTGTGGGTCTCTGACACGTCATGAATGCAGGGATGGTGAATTTGATCTGGAGCTTGAAGATATAATGGTCATGGAAGCAGTATGGCTTTCTATACAGGTAACATTTTCATCTCAGTTTACTGTATTTGGGGGTTGAATTTCTTTTTTCTATTTGTGCTTATTTTGTCTTGCAAATGGAAGGAGAGATGGACACAATTGTGTCCATGTTGTTATTGCCATGCAAATTCATGTTTATGTTTTATGAAGTCCATATCTAGGCAGGGTTACAGAAGTTTCCATGGTCTTTTTACGAAAAACTGATGTAACGTGATTCTATTAGCTGTGTCTGCTTCAGCATGTCCCGGAGAAGTTTCCCTGGTTGGGGGGGGGGGGGGGGGACGGGAATATGATCATTTAATTTGGAAAAGTTCTTTAATCCTGGGCTTTCTTGGTTTTTCTGGACAAAATCATGTGTTATTCATAGTTCTAAAGCCTGTCGGTTTGCCTCTCCCCATTTAAACTGGGATGACGCCTCCTTGGTCGTAATGAGTACTTTCTGCACCTGTTAAAATGAATAAAGTTTCTTGACTAATTTACGCCACAAGTATGAGCTGAATGGCATATCAATGCAGACTTTTCTGTTAAGTGCTTCTACGCTGAAACAGACCTGTGACTGTGAGGGAAGCATATGCAACTTGCTCAGAATAATGAATCAAAAACATATTGTGAAGGCCACAGGCCACTAGCATTTCTAAACTTGTGCGGAAAAAGGACGACAGTACTTCCTATATTATTGAGCTGTGTTTTGGAGAGAATTAGAATTAAGGAAGGTCACAACTGTATCTTGAGGTAATTGTCATAATTAAACTGTTGATAATCCTCTACTGACAGTACTATGCTTAGTGCAGCAAATTGGGCATATTTGAGAAGCTGTTATTTTTGGATTATATAAAGGAAATTTACACCCTCATGCCATGTTGTTATGTTGGTGCAACCTAGCACTTAATCTGCACAATAGTCGTTTGTTAGTCTTGGATTTCTGTATTCCTCTATTCCAGAAGTAGAAGGAGCTAGTGGCCTCGTTGAATTTTGCATCTTCTGAATGAGAAAGATGATGCGCTGATTGTTCAGTTGTCCCTTAATATTGTACAACTCGCATTAATTAAGGAGGGATGTTAGACATAGGACTTATTTTACTCTCCCAGAAGAACTCTAGTCCCTACCCCCATGTTGGGAGACCGGAGGGGCTGCCATCATCAGTTTATGAAGACAAGCCCAAATTTATTAGAGTTTCCAAACTGTTAATGAGTTTATTGCTAGTTTTCTTTCAATAAAGTAGTTACTTCATTACTAGAGCTTTTTCCTTCAATCCCCTTTGATTGGAATGTTCATGTCTGTGTCTATGAGAGTTGTGGTTAATTGTCGTGGTTTAAAGTGTTGGATGAAGCTCTACTTCCAAATGGAAATAACACGGTTTATTAGTTCCTCCATCAGTAAGAAAGATGTAGGGTCATTAAGATTTATTCATGGGAAGATTATCATGGTTTCTAAACCAAGCATTAGTATGATTTCTATTAGTCTTTTAAAAGCTGAATTGTCTCAATATTTTAGATCTACAATTTTTCATTACTGTTTTTTATTGTTAATCTGTTTGGCTTTTTTTGGGGGGGGGGGGGAGGCTGACCCATGAGTTAATAATTAGTGAGCATGACTGAAATACAGCTTCCTTGAATATGGACCTGCGTGGTTATCCTGCCTTTTGAATGGAATGCAGCTTGACCAATTGATCATGTGGCTAAAATTAAGCTAGAAAGAGAGTGGCAAAGGTGTAATATGACATTGACAGTAGCTACAAAATCAATTTTGTAAAGCAAGTCACCTGCCCCCCCCCCCCCAAAAAAAAAACTTATTTTGATGGCTAAGACAATTGTTCAGATGGTATTAGAAAATGTCTAATGTGGTTAAGTGCAGTCAAATATTAGGCATACAACTGAAAATGGGGGGTTAACTTTCGGGCATAAATAGGGTTTATCTTGGGTGAAGTCAACTTGAACTCTAATGTGGGCCTTTGTGTGTGTAGTACTTGTATGATTAGATTGTGATGTACTTTTGATAGTGTCCACTGTCCACTCTATCTCAATGCACTAAAACAGTGATAGCTTTTAATGCATAAAATGTGAAAGAGAGTATAGTATTCTTTCTGACTTCTTGTCCTGAGTACTCCTGAGTCCTGACTGAGTCCTGAAGAAGCTTATGGCTGACAATGACATTGATTATCATACAATCACTGAAACTATAACATCTCATTTTCTCAATAATGGGGACCAACTTTTCAGACTCAACCAGGACTGTCACTGTGAAGTGGCCATAATGAATACATAGAAACAGTAAGATTTGGAGAATTACATTTGGAGAAACAGTTATGTCTCTTTTTATCATCATGATCCCATGGAATGTCTGGAAACAGTTCTATTTGGAGTTTTATTACCTGTGTGATTGGCATATTCTTATGCATGCATTGTTTATTACATTTAAGAGGCGCCAGATGATGATATTTCATTTTCATGTGAGTGGTTAGCTGAATCTGAACTTATGTGAGAGTCTGGCGGATCGTTGCATCTTCCTCCAAACAGAAGCTAACATGTTGATAATTTTAGAAAAACATGTTCAATTCATATATGTTGCAATTAGATTTTAAATCTAGATAGTTTGACTGACTCGTTAAGAACAATGATAATAAATGTAGCTGATTTAGCTCCTCTGCTGCTCTGTTTTGCTTCTCACTAGGAGAATGGACGATCGGGGACTTCATCTGCTGGAAATGCCGTGCCTGAACAATTTGCAGCTAGAGATCATTATTTGTCAAGGATGGGAGCAACGGTGGCTTCGCCCTCATCATCATCATCTCCTTCTGGTGGTCTTGCATGTGCAATCGCAGCCCTCGCAGAGCGTCAGCAGTTGAATGGAGAATCATCCAGAAACTACAGTGGGGATGTGTCACAGCTAGATATGCTTCCAACTGGGGGAAATTCAACTAGGGCAAATAACAATCAACCCAATCCTCCAGAGAGCTTCTTTTCCTCGAATATTCCAAGGGGTAATTCTAAGAGGGTAAAAAACAACCAAAGAAAATATTCTCATGAGGGAGCTTCTTCCAATGGTACGTATGATGAAAAGATGTTTGTAGATGAATGGGAATTAGACCATGGTTCTGTGATTGCCGAGGCTGGGACCAGTTATGCTAGCTCTGGTGAGTCGGACGAAAGCCTAGAAGGCATTACGCTGCTCCCTCCACCACCACCGCCTCCACCGCCATATGACGAAGCCAGTAACAGCAGTGGTGGTTCTGACGATGACAGTGACATTAGCCAGTATCTGGCCCTGCCGCCACCACCGCCACCTCCTCCTCCTCCTCCAACATATGACACAGATGGTGGCTATCAGTCTGTGGTGCCTGGCACAATAGTTCCCGAGAGTTTCGAGGAACAGATGATGCTTGCCATGGCTGTCTCACTCGCCGAGGCACGAGCCAGGACAACTGTGCAGGGAGTTGCATGGCAATAAGGTTTGAATTTGATGATAATCATTAGTCATTAGTGTGCCTAACTTCTCTCCCTCTGCCTATAAAAAAGAGAAACACGAAAAGGAAAGGAAAAAAAAGAGGAATTCCTCCATTTATTTTGTTTGTGGTGTTGATACACGCATGTAATTGAAATTGAGGAAGCAGATTCAAGCAGGCGATAAGTAGGTTGGTTGGTTGGTTGGTTAGGAATGTGATGTTTCAAATGATTAATGCGCGCCGTGTCGTTTTTACATCCGTTATAATAAGTGATGTTGGTTGCTCATCATCTTCTTCATTGTCGTTGGAAATGCTACTTGTCTAGTAATCTGATGCTAGTAATATATTCACATATTATTTGTGCATGGTAACAAGAGTATGGGGAATTGGGGAAGTTAAGATTTAATGACTGTTTTAATCATTACCCAAGTGACTGATTGTGAACGTTATAGGTGTACCTGGAGTTGGTTATTTAGGGGAATAGTACGTTAATTAAATAAGTTTGGATAACTATGAGGCGATCAAATTAGTCAATAATCGACCATCAAGTACCTGGCTAAGTCAACAAACTTATTCCAAAAACATTTTCACCAACAAAATTAGGGTACAAACTTTGCAGGCTTCCAATTTCCGCAGGTGAGTAGCTACCAAGACTTCTATTTGGTGTTCAATTTATCCACCTTCCCCCTGGATTTAGACAGCCCCACAGGGCTATCTCTGAAAACGGCCCTAGTGGGGTAGTTTGGTTTATTCTTACAGAAGAAAGGCCGATAAATTTTTTATTACTGAGTCTCGGTCTAGTTGTTAAAATGGAGATCTTATGCATATTTCGTCTTAGGTTTGATCCCCGATTTCTTTTTGTATTGTACTATTATACATGCCTAAACTGAATCCAGGAGAATGTTGTATTTTTAAGAAGTATATATGTAATATGCCTAATATCCTGTGTTATGTTTAAAAGTGAG
>JAKOGI010000123.1:720000-817500 GCA_029747015.1 Carnegiea gigantea | reverse complement strand
TAAAGGCATGTTTTGTATCGCTTTCTGTTTGGCAGTTCTGGAAGCAAAATGGTAGCGCCATTATCGAACAATCAAACAGGACAACCATTTTGAATTCTCTAATGGTTTATATTGGCGTTATTTGCTTCATCTAATTAACGACTAGATTTAGGAAATAGTTTGAATGTACTAAAAAATAGGAAAGCTTTTATTAATCATATCAATTTCATATTAACTATGAAAATAAGTCGGATTTACTCAAAAATAGTGAATAATATATTTTCGTACTAAATGATCAATTCATGTCAATTTTAAGTTGAAATTGATTGTGTATCTATCGGGCTCGTGTTTCTCTTAGTAATTTTCAGTAGGATTGTCAGGTTGGATTTTCTCAACTTAGTTTGATCGGTTCAAAATCAATACAGAAGTTATTATAATTTTTCACTCAATCTTAGAATTTTTAGTTAAGTTGTAAAACGTTTTCAAAAAGTTATGAAATTTGAGAAGACAGAAACAACCCTGGAAACGGAGTTTGAAATGGAAGATATCTCTAGACTCAGCCGAAGGAGCTTATTGCCATACAATTAATATAGAATAGATCCTATACGATCTCGGGCATAGATTTTCAGGCTGAAGGTCTTGGGATGTTTAACTAAGGTTGATAGAAGTTGGCACCGGCTCGGGAATTCATTGGGTCAAGTGGGTAGACACGTTTAAAATTGGGCCAATAATAAATCCCACTTGACGCACTAGTTTATATGTTCCAATTAGCTAAACTTATTACCAACACTTTATACATAACAATGATTATTATACATAGTTTTTTTTTTTTGGGTATAAATTTGTTCCATTTTAAAACGGGCCAATAGCGGGTCGCCCATGAGCCGACCCGACCCGACCTATTTATTTGTACAAAAGACCCAGCTCGACCCAAATGATTAACAGGCCAACCATGACCCGACCCGGTCTACTTTGTAAACGGGTCGACCCTAACCCGACCCGACCCGATCCATTGCCCACCCTAAAAGTTGATATCGTAAGGTTGCTAATAGCATTAATTTAATTATGTATATAATATAAAAGTGAATGGTATGAGATGGTTAATGGTAGATTAACAAATGTCACGTTATCATTGACTATCTTCTTTCTTTTAAAAAAATTTCTTTAATCCCAAGTGTCACAATAACAAGGATTTAATGCGCTCTTTTAATTCTAAAATTTAAAAGTTAAAAATAGTTATAATAAATTGTTTTGAGACGTCAAAAATATCTACTATAAAATGGTATAAAACAATAAAAGTATTAATAAATTATTGTAATTATTTTTAGGGAGCACACATATATCAGTCATATAATTAAAATGAAAGTCATAAATTCACTTCTTTATTTAACACAACTATGTATAGATTATAAGATCATTTTTGTGTTAGTAGTTTTCTAAAATTTATGCAAAATCTGATATTAAAATCCTGAATCAAGAATATTGAAAATATGATGTGAAAAATAATAAATTATTATAATTTCATTAACTGTTATAATTTTTTTTATGTTTATTTTAAAATTTTATTTGTATCTATAATTGTTTCGTATTGTAGTACATCTTAGATGTCAACAATGATCAAAATTTTTTTTTATTATTTTTAAATAGATATTAATAAAAACCTATGCAAAGCACAGGATTCACCCTAGTTTGTTTCGAAAATTAGAACTAACAGTTGAAGAAGTGGAGGAGACAAATTAATTGGCTCGTGATAGACCTTATAGTAGTATTCAATTTATTTTTTTAGAAATTAATTTCAAAAGTCAAACCTAAAATATAAGAAAATGGAAGAATAACAATAAGTAACAAAGGAGATGAAAAGACAGACATTTTAACGTAGCTTGAAACTGTCAAAAAAAATTATCGTAGAAAAGATTAATAAGGCTTTAGAATAATAGAAACATAATAAAAAAATGAACCAGATAATCGTGGTAATCGTGGTATTAAAAGTGTTTTCTACTACCTATAGTGGTTGTTTGTAGCAAATCTGATCGTAGCTTGTACACAGTGGTTGTTCCTTTGAATTGTACATGGTCATTCTTTCAAGTAATAAATCTTAGGTCTTTGCTTTTCAACTTATCATAGGTGGCTTAATATTGATTTATACGGATCAATGTTGACATGTTGATCAGTGCTAATGAGTGTTTAATATTAGATTATTAGAAGTTATGACCAGAAAATATTAAGGGTATGTTCTTTTCTGTTAAGCATAGGTACTTATCATCAATATTCAACAAATTTCAGTACAATATAGCAACTTTGAGCATAATTCTATATAATTCAGCATCATTCAACAAAATGTAACACTGTCAAGTACTTATTGAAAATATTTAGTTATATTTTCTTCAGCCATTTAGCATGTTTCAGCATGTTTAAGTATGTTTCAGTAATTTTTAATATGTTTCAGCAAGTTTCAGTAATAAATATCAATAAGTATTTCTCATAAGTCAAAAAGAACATGCTCTACGCATTGATCAATGCTTATAAATGATGATGAGTATTGATCATTGCTGAACAGTTTTGATGAGTGCTGAATGCAGATGATAAGTGATGTTGATTAGTTTTGATGAGTGTTTATTAGTGCTAAATGCGGTAATTAATATTTCTGATTATTTTTTTTTTAAATAAAACCCCCTACGGCACCTTATTACACGGGAGATTATGTTATTTTGGTGCTCATGAGATGATTTTTAAGAATTACAGGGTACGCTTAATAATCAACCAGGGTGACTTTTATTTATAATCCTTAAATAAATTATTAGTCATCTATATAAATAAAAAGAGTTGCTCTAGATAAAATATTAATTCTTCCAAAATTGTTACAAAAGTACTAATAAAATTCATGTTGCCATATCTATTAATGAAACAATTCTAAACAAAAAATTGTAGAAATATTGGACGCGAATAATATGAATTTTGAGAGTAATGGGCAAAAATAATACAAAATTTTCAACTAGTCATTATCAGCACCAACTTTTACCTCACTTGATATGAGCAAACCTTAAAACTTTTTGGTTCAAACCAACAGCACCTCATAACAACATTAGTGATACGCAGTGGCAAAGCCAGAAAAATCGAAGAGGGGTGTCGGAATTAATAGTAAACAATATAAAATTTAACAATAGTCATAAACTGAAATTAAACACGATTACATTACATCTAATCTAATTGTCCTCGACGAGACCTCATATTTTGAAAGCGATGCAAAATATCATCAGTAGATATACTTTCAAACAAATCATCTGCAAAATAAGTAATAACAGTATCATTCAAAAACTCATCTGAGATTCGGTTGCGCAAGTTGGTCTTGATATACATCACCGAAGAGAACACTCTTTCAACTGTTGCTTACAAACTTTGTGGTTGTGGTTGAGTGACGTCAGTTCCACCTTCTTCATTCAAAGGCGAATTTTCGGATTTCGAATTTGCAGGTAACGACGAGGATTCCTTAGCTATCTTTTTGAAATATCTATGCATTTTGACCTATGATTGAAATTAAACATATAAATTAAATAAATTTTATATCGAAATTAACAAATAAACTCACAAATTAAACTAAAAAAAAAGCAATGTAGAAATTAAGATGTAACCTATAATTAAAATGAAACATATAAATTAAACAAAGTTGGAATTGAAATTGGTAAATAAACTCAAAAAATTAAAGAATACAATAAACTAATCTACAAATTGAGATTTAACCTAGAATTGAAATTAAACATATAAGTTAAACAAATTTGAAATTACAGTTGATAAATAAACTCACAAATCAAACAATGTAAACTTAGTAGTCTACAAATTGAAGAATCAAGTAAAAGAAGAGCTCATAAATTTGAAGAGAGAGTTGAGAACTTGAGTTGAGGAGGTCGTTGGTAATGGTGGTCATGGACGGTGCCGTGGTGGGCTGCAGCCTGCAGGGGGCCAGGGCTAGCAGCGCACGGACTCACCGGTGAGCAGCAGCCGCCGGGTGGTGGCGTGGTGGTCTGGTGGTTGAGAGTGTGGGGTCGTCAGCCGTGGGTTAGGGTTACTGGGTTAGAGTACTGCTGGGTAGAGGCGAAGCAGTGTTGAGGACAGACAGTCGAACAAAACAGAGGAAGACCGAAGACTGGAAGTGGAAGAGTAAGTGGACTTTAAAAAAAAGTGAAAAAAAACCAAAAAAAGGGCAAGCTAGAGGTTCGAACCCACGACATCATAGATAAGGTAACTTACAAACCAACCTTCCAGACCACTGAAACAAGAGACATTTCATGTATCATCTCCACACATTTAACATATATTGCTAACTTCTGTTTTTTATTGTCAAACGTATATTAATTTTTTTTTTGAGAGGGGTGTCGACTGACCCCACTGACCCCATGGTGGCTTCGCCCCTGGTGGTACGCTAAACATAAAAAAAAATTGGTATTGCTAATAGCTAGGTAAAAAAATGCTTTATGTTTATCTGCCATGCCACATGTAAATTTCGTATTATTCGCACTGAATTTTTTAAAATTGTAAAATCTCATACACCAGCGTAACACATTTTAAACTGCGGCAAACCTTACTACAACCAGAGACGAATTATATTCTTCGGCACACGATTGAAAGAACGATTACGCATAGAACAATGTTCAAACCTACGAGGCCATGAAGTCATTGACTCAATGACAAAATTTTAAAAAGTTTTGAACGTTGAAAAGGGCCATAAAATGACAAGAGCAGCAGAAGAGAGACACCAACAGCAACGGGCAGGACTGGGATTCCCAAGAAAAATATGGTCATTTAAATTTTAATTGATCCCCCTTTGCATTTGTCCCCTCTTTCCCCACTCCTTCAATTGCCCGTCTCTCTCACTCTCTCACTATTGAGGTTGGAAAGGAGCTACCAATTGCTCAATTTAAAGCTCTAATCCAGACGTTCACTGAACACCCCACCCTGTTCTCTTCCGTTGATATCCAAATTCCAAACTGGGTTTTCAATTCTCTGTTTCTCTCTCATCATTTTGGAGCTTATTGTCGTGTAATTTGGCTGATTTCCCCTTGCCTAGATAGCATCTTTCTCAGGTAAAGCTCATTTCTTTTCTGAAATTTCTCAAGTTTGCATGTACTAGTTATCTGTTTTAATGTGTAAAGAGATCATTTTTGTGTAAGTTTCATGGTAGTTGTCAGTAAAATGGTAAAGTTTTTGGGAGTTGTCAGGTACCGGGTTAGGCTCTTGGTTATAACCCTACTTACATTTTCTGGACTAAAGCTTCTCTACGCCTAATGTCTCTTTGTTGGGCAAGAAATCTGCGAAAGTTTAAACGATCTGGGGGTAATTTGCATATAGGATTTCTCTCTTTATGAAAAAAGAGAATTACTTTGAGCAATTTTCCTGTTGAAGTTTGTAATCAAGTTGGTGAAGAGTAACTGCAGCATTTTCAAGTTTATGAATCTTTGAACACCCATTATTTGAGTTTGGATCTTGACCCTCTTCAACCCCCCCCCCCGGCCCCCCTTCTTTGTCAAAGGGTTTTTGGTTGTCATTTTATGATTTTCTTGGCTCTTGTGATTCATGCTGCATGAAGTATGCTAAAAGTTTTATGTACTTATATGCCTACATTTTCAAGGATCAAACTTTGCCATTTTTTCACATTTTTCCATCTTTTTGGCTGAACTTTGCCAATTTCTCTGTTCCAGCCAATGAATGTGGAAGCAGTGAATTGATGTTCTTGTTGTTGTTAACCTGTGCTCATGGAAGGATTGAGTGCTAAATGTAACATAATAAAGCCATAACTTCTCTTTTATGATGCCAATATTGGTGTGGTAAATTAACACCTCCCTCCCACCCCCCTCCCCCCCCAAAAAAAAAAGAAAAGAAAAAGGAAAGAAAAGGCATAGCCATATTCTGAATATACTGGAATCAACGGGTGATACTTTGTGGGACAAAGTGAGATGCATTGCTCAGCTTCCCCTCCTCCCCCCTTGTGTTGCTTTGGGTGGTGAAAGTGAAAGGGGCTGATCTGACCATCTTTTGAGGAGGGAAAATGATAAAAGACAAGATTAAGAATGCTTTCACTTTTGGACTTTTCTAAAAAGTTGTATCCTATCATCAAACGAATAGCTACTTTTTCCCCCTTGTTTTGTTTTTCTATAAATCTATTGAATGTTTCATGTGGTGGATGTTAGCTAACTTTAGGCTAAAGATTCATTTAGTTCTCGTTGATCAAATTTTTATGCTATCCATTGTGTTTCCTATATTTGGCTAATTCTTCTTGTTATGAGTAAGTTAACCTTCAAATGCTAGCTTAGTGTTTGGTCTTGATCTTGTACCACACTTTTAAGTACAAAGTAATTTTGTTTTGCCAATTCTATAAGGGGGGCTTCGATAAGAGTGAGTAAGGAACTCTACAATCATAACAGCGACATGTGGATTTAGCCATTTCATGCTTTATGAATTGATTCATACTTCTATCTCTACCTGATCAATCTGAGGTACCTAGAGAGAAAACAAGATGAATTTTAAGCTTGCAGAGTATCCGATATTATGCAATGATTTGTTCGGGTTATGATGATCATTGGCTATGTAAAGAAAAGGATTATTGTGTGGTTTTTCTTTTTTCCTCTCTAAAATGGTGATCACCGGCCAATTTAATCACGACGGCTTCTTTTGAGTATTATTCAATTAATCCATATGGTCATACTCTCTGATGATTATTCTCTTTTCTGATCAATAGCAGAAGTGACATTTTTGTCAAATACATCCCCCTTATTCATGCAATATGCCCTAAAGGACAGGGATATGGAATTTTAAGCTAAATCTGAAATTACGGGCAATGCATGTATCCCTCTGCTGTTCTGCATACTGCAAATAAATTCCAAGTCTCATTCTTTTACTGCATGCTGATTTTGCATTTAATCATACAGTGAGCTCTGAATTTACTCCAACGTGCTCCTCTACCTCAAACCTGTCAAGGAACATGCCCAGGCCAACGTAAGTAACCTCAGCTTTCATATATTGGTATCTTCCTGTTGTTTATGCCACTGACATTGACTATGTTCATTCATCTTATCTAATCGGTTATTAAGTAACAAGGTCAGAAATTGTGTATAGATTCTTAAAACTGTCAGTAGGTAATCAGTTGACAGCTACACTCTACTTTTTTCATAAGGGAATCTGAAATATGTTATGAAATTATGAGATGAAATGAGCAAGGCTGTTATTTTACATAGTAGTCCTCTAACGCTAGGGATTTTCCCCCCTCAGCAGCAAGACACCGGAAGTGCCTCAGAGGCCATCACCGACAGTTAGAGGGCCACGACATCTGAGAACCTCAAGCTCTGATTCTGATCCATTGCATCAACGACCAATTATCGACAAAAGCCCAAGACTTGGGGACCGTCGATCTCCAAGAGGGGCTCAATCTGATCCGCTCAATCAGAAGAAACTAGGCACTCGGATAACAGACCTTGAAACTCAACTAGTACAGGCTCAGCATGAGCTTAAAAGCCTCAAACATCAGTTAGGTTCAGCTGAAAGAGCAAAGAAGCAAGCTCAAGAGGAGCTCCACAAGAAGGGTGCCAAAAAGCCGACAGTAACTAAAAGAGTTCAGGGGCGAGAAAAGCCTCAAGCTGCTGAAGAGACCCAAGAGAAGAACTCCAGGGACAAGCCTGAAGAGGAAATGCGCGAAGAAATTAACCAGGAAACCGATGTTTTTGAGGTTCCAGTGGAGAAAATGTTGGTGGAGCCTGTGGTGGCAGAAATGAGTAACTGTTCTCTTGAGGATGGGAAGGGAACCAAATCTCTTGATTCCACAGTTTCCGAACTGGAAAAACTGTCTGAATGCAATGAATTGGCTTCTAAAACCGAGGAACTTGACCAACTGAGAGCCAAGATGGAAGAAAAAGAGAAGGAGATGCGAGTGGTTGTTGAAGATAACGAGACCCTGAAGAAGCAACTAGATGAAGCCAAGGCACAAATCGCAGCTGCTCAAAGCAAGGAAGAAGATATGGCATCAAAACTTGACCAGCTAGGACAAGAACTGGAGGCGAGCAAAGTCAATGCAGCTCAGCTGAAGGAACAGCTGCTAAGTGTTGCAGCAGAAAAGGAGTCTTTGGAGACCGAGATGAAGAAGATGAAAGTGCAAACCGAGCAATGGAGGAAGGCGGCAGATGCAGCTGCCGCAGTTCTTGCTGGTGGGCCAGCAGATGTTAATGAAAGGATCTCCGGGAGGTGTGCCTCCATGGATAACCACTTCAATGGCATTTTTGAGCCGCCTATCAATGCATACGGAGGCTATCTTGGATCACCAGGGGACGGCAATGATGGTGATGACGGCTTTGGGGGCGGGAAGAAGAAGGGTAATTCTGGGATTAGGATGCTTGGGGACTTGTGGAAAAAGAAAGGACAGAAATGAGCTGAATAGAAGAGCGGAGAACACCTTCCAATATTCCCTTGTGGGGAAATGTTTTCATATTTTGTTGCTTCTGCGTTATGCCTTGGCAAAATGGTTGCTTACCATGTATTTCCTTTGTAGTTATAGCAATACTACTAGGATGGGATGTTGCCAACCATGATGCATCGCCTAGGTGACGTGGACTCGGGTGTCATTGTATTACTATCTTATGCATTACATGTTTGGAACAATGATGTCTAGTATCAGGATTGCTGCTTAGAAAAATATTGTCTAACTGGATTGCCCGAGTGTCTAACTGGAAACTTGGGTGTGTGATTATGATTGTAGAAACCCAGTCATGAGTTGGATTTCATAGAGCTTGGTTTGTACATCTTAAATATTAAACAAGATTGGGTTTTTACTGCCTCTAGCTTGGCTGGTTTATGATTGAGTTCTAAGCCACTTCTTCGAGTGTCCTCAGTTTCAGCAATGGTAACACTCAGTGTTTGCTAAACTTTTTGTCCGAGTATACTGGATCTTCCTTTCGACTCTCGAATAAGAATACAAAATCATACAACTATTGATAGTCAGTAGTTTTAACTAAACCAGTTAATGTTGAAGAGTTACCTTTCTTTGAAACAAAGTTACATAACCCTCAGTTATCATTTGTTTTTTTCATACTAACATCAGATTATAATCATTATTTCTTGAACCCACTGACTTGTAGTCTAGAATGGCAGGTATTTTTTTTATTTTTGTTTAATAATATAGTAATGATGATGATTATGATTATGATGACAATAATATGGGGGAAAACCCACCCTGTCCACCTCCGCGGCCCAACCCACCACTCTTATGTTACCCTGCTACTCTTACGTTACCGCCTAGTATGGCGATGGGTGGGTTGGATTTTTTTTTCCCTTTTTTTCTATCATCATCATCATCAAAGCAATTGCAAAAATGAAAAATTACCTGCTACTCTTATGTTACCACATTGACCAAATGCTATTTTGGATTTAAAAAAAAAATTCTTGGTGCTAATGGGGATTGAAAAAACATGACTTGATGCTAGGATAGAAAAAAAAAATTGATAATTAAGTGATACTTTGAGCCATGAACTTTGTTTATATAGATGAGCGTAAGAGACTCCATTCTAAAATTTTCAGAACACAATTTGAAACCCCCCAAAAAAAAAAGCGTTACTACACTTGAACGAGTTGAGATTAAAGTCGAAATAACTGTGCTGAAAGCTTTGAATTTGCATCGTAACTCCACAAGCAAGCAAATGTAATTGCAGAATATCCAGCAAAAACTATTGCACCAGCTTTTTGGGCAATTGCAGATTGAAATTCAAACATATCGCGATAAAAAGCTTCCACAAGTAACCATATTTTCACCTTACTGTACATAAAAGGTTTATTATCTTGGTGCTACCCTCATACAACCAAAAATTGAATCGAACCAGTCTACCAAACTGATACACCGAAACCTCACTGTAATCTAGTGCTTTTTTTGGTTTTTTGGGGGGGGGGGGGGGGGGAGGATACATCTACGCAGACCTCCCCCTACATTGCAGAGGCCGTCTCCATCAGAATGTAGATTTAGGAATGTAGATTTAGAAACATAGACCACGGCTCCACAGTAGAAACAGAGGTACAACAATCTCATTGAAATTCTGTGATATTTTGTGAATCTCATGGTCAATGGAGGGCATTAGAGTATGACATTAAGCCCCTAGCTTTGTTTCGCTGGAGGGGAAGGAAGAAATGAGAAACGCCTGTGTCTTATTCGTCCTCTTCGCTGTCATACTGGCACAGAGACTGAAGTACATTGCTTCCGCTATGATTCCCTTGTTGATCACCCTCGCCATCCGTATTCAATGCAAGTTCTTTCTCCTCTGGTCTTCCGATGGCTTTTTGAGCAGGTTTCTTTTTAGCCGTGACTTGAATTGTTGGCAACTGCAAAATTCTCTTTCCATCAGCAGGCTCTGTCCAACGTCAAAAGAAACAGTTCAATCCATAATTCAAGTTAGTATGACTTTCCATTTATGATTTTTTTTAAAAAAACAAAAAGAGGACTGCATGATTTGAATTATTTCATAATGGAAATTTAGACTATGTTCAGATGCCCATCTTTTTGCAATACCTAACGAGTAATATTGCAGTAATTTATTGATCAAACAAAATTGCACTAAGTTGTAAGGATTTGACATTATGTTCATGATGCAATGACGCATCACATTCCAAAATAACCATTCCACACCCCCTACTTTCCTTTAAAACCATTCTTGTACTAACCATACATCAGAGATGCCAAAACGACATTTATTAACTTGACAGTGAATTGCATAAACAATGCTATAGAGCCTCCCACAAGGTTTGTTTTGAACATCTAGGGTAAGACACCCAATTCAAGGACATGGAATGTAGAGGCCTACTGGCAACTTTCTTGAGCCACAAAATATTGAATGCTTAGTTCAAGACGGCAAAGATAACAACAACAGAGTAGGTAACTTGGTAGTTGATCCTGGCCACAGGTATGATAATGACAATCAGGAAGATTATTAAAAAAAAAAAAAAAAGTTCCAATCATTACAATGACAATTCAAACCATTTAAAAAAAAAAAAAAAATAGAAGCTTCAGTTCACAGCATGATACTATGATACCACACTTGAGACTTGAAACTCAACCATAGACAACCTACGTTGCTTGAACAATTTGAGAACCCAAGTGAGGAGACCTGACACATGGGTATGGACACTTGACCCTTCATTTTAGACTCAACATAAATTATTTAGACAATTACGAAGTTTACATGAAGCCCATGTCAGAGGAAAGTTGACAGCCCAACAAGCGCATATCTAAGCCCATGAGCATGGTAAAAATAAAAAACTAAACAAAAAAAGCTCCTCCCCAACCCCCCGGGCGGTCGCCCAAAAAACCAGGGCTGTCGGCTGGGGGTACTAAGAAAAACAAAAGAGGAATGACGTGAAAGAGACGCAGCCAGAGTAAAGACAAAATATCCCTTCCCTGTTTCGGACAAATGACAATTGAGATGACATTGAAAAAAAGGAAAAAAAAAAGTGCCAGTAACATCAGAGCCATCAGACTCTCCAATAACACCTGTCCTACTTCTACAGGAAAGCCCCTTAGCTTGATCCAAAGTGTCAAAAGGTTTTGGTCATATTTAGCCTCATAATTAGGTTCACTAGTAACAAAAATAGCTCAGCACAATAAAAGCCATCTACCTTTGGTGTTTGTGTGCTCAGAGACACTGCTCTTCGTCAAAATGTCTGTCGGCTTACATGGATCTTCTGAAACCTTGCATCTCTGCATCACAAACAAACCAAGCATCAGCCCAATGCCTGACGTCTAAACCCAGCACAAACCATAAGTCAAATATCAAAAGAGACAGATTCATGTGCACAGATCAAGTACCAGACGACAAGTTTCTGCAGCAACAGGTCAAAACCACCCCCAAGGGATTTTCAGAAACTTAATCATTTAAAATCAGGGAAGACTTGATTCATGGAATTCATCTTGATTTTAATGGAATGACATTCCATTTTGCAGATGTTCTTTCTATGAGACAGAAGAGGCTTCTGTCATGCACTCATGCAGAACCTTCATTCCATTTTGCAGATGTTCTTTCTATGAGACAGAAGAGGCTTCTGTCATGCACTCATGCAGAACCTTCATTCATGGGGGAATACTTTCATGTTGGATTAGAGTGTGGGGAGCTCACCACTTTAACTGAGCAACCCGGATACTGATCATCTCTCCAACATTATCAATTCCGGACTTTTAGGATGACCATGATCCCTCCTGAGGCTGTGAGGGTTCTCATGAAAATCTATCGCCCCTACCCCTTCCTCTTGAATTCAAAATGAGCAATTTTTATTTTATCTGAATAGAAGTTTATGGATGAACCCTCCCTAAAGGCTGAACGGAAACAATGCCTTGGAGTTGATACCCACGAACCTTCCAGGACAGGTACTATGTACTACTGAATCAACATATTAGACACATCCATGAACACTCAAATCTAAAAGACAATTATAAAGAATAAGACAATAGGATAATTTATCGGTCGTAAGCCTTTAGAAAACTATTGTATTCTGGATTGCAAGGCTCATAAAATGGAATATTCCTGAGGGCCTCATGGTCACTGGAGTTCCTGACAAAACATTCTTCTCCCCCCCACCCCCCCAAAAAAAAGGAGCGAAGGCGGGTGCAGGTATCATAATTTTCAGAAGGTCAGATTGCCCACTTATTCTTCTCTTGGCATATTTATTAGATTCCCCCTGCTAGGACTAGATTGCCTTCAGTAATCAACTCAGCACTACTGGTTAAGTATAGAGGAATATGAGTTTGTGAATAACTCACAGATGGTCTTACATGACATCCTGAAGCCATAGCGCCGCTGCTTCTACAGTTAATTTGATCCTGGTTGGGTTTGCACAAGTACATAGCAACATTTGTATGCAACTGATGTTTGATTGAAGTCCAGTATAAATACTATAATGGTCCTCATTGACTGCTTCTAAGCTTTCTCTGCCCTGGGATGATCATTCAACAACTCCCAATGTAGGTCCCGCTTGGGAAGGGGCCTAGGGTCTGGGGAGATCATTCAATAAAGCTTATTGACTTTTTTGCACATCCACTGACTTTCATGCTTAGCACCAATGGCTACCACATTTGCACATACCCACATACAGGTCACAGACATTCCATTTATAACCTCAAACTTCTCTCCTTCCAAAACCTTAATTTAAAACTACCAACGAAGCTTCAAGTTCACCACCAGGACTTCATATCGGGCAAATATACAATACCACAAAACAACATTAAACAATACCAGGCCCGTGGAAGGCTGGCTGATTATTCCCTTTTCAATCTAATTCATACGGTAAAAATGAATCAGTCCATGTGACCATACCCTACATATTTTTCACCACATTTAAAATCACACCTGTGAGAGCCTTCTCACCATAAATCCAAATGCAAGCAAACAAAAATACTTTAGCAGCATGTTCAGAAAATAGAATTTCGCAAGGGTCGACATCTTGAAAGCTACAAAACAGGTCAGTTCAAAACAATATTTGTGAACTGAACCACATCATACCTTTGCACTGTGATTAGATGCTTCATTTCTATTGGACATCTCATCATCATCTTCATCATCACCCCACTCTTCATCATTAATCCTTCGTACAGTATCTTTGGCCCCCTATATGATGTTTCACCAGAAAATCAATAAGAAATTGAGCTGCAAACAACAATAGAAAGGGAAGTGACCCAAAAAGCAAATGGCATTTAAAAGTTAAAGACACTACAAACCAGTGAATCAGTACTAACATAAAATATTGATTTAATAAGAGCTTCATCTTCCTCCTCTAGCTTCCTTTCCTACAAGAAAAGGCCATATATAATGTATTTGGTCAATATTTATTTCCTTTCGCTAGAAAAGATTAATATCAAAAAATTAAGTTATATACAAATAGATACATAGAATACAATAGCACTCCAAGTTCAAAGAATGAATCTACAATTAAATCATTCTCCCAACACGGAGGTCAAAGGCAATACAACAATGTTTCACATCACATTCTAAAACAGTCTTACCTTTTCCTCACCCGTGCGCTGGATAGCCTCAAGCATATCTTCTAGACGGACTGTAGCTTGCCTTGACTGGCGGAAAGAAACCAAACAAAAGATCAGTATTGATTTATGCTGTTTCTGTCAGCAAGCCTTAAAAAAAAAGGTCAAATCCAATTGGTAGACATTAATGAATTAATAAATGGATAACACTGATCAGTGATCAGCACTCAAATACCCATTCAAAGTAACATACTAAAGATTCTGGACATTAACGGATCTGAGATTGGAAGAAAAAGATCATCTCCCCTTTTTTGGGGGGGGGGGGGCATGGGCCGTCACAGGGGGCAGGGGCTAGCGCAGACAAAGTCCCAAACCCCAGCTACTCATTTTGGTGCTACCAGCACCCGGCTAAAAAGGTCAGTCAAAGAAGAGCATCTTATAAGAATTAATTTCGACACCATAAGACTAAACAAAATATGCTCCCGCAGTTACCATGTTAATCTTAAACATGGTTCAACAATCAAATCATAAGGTCCCAATGATTTGGCCTGAATTCCACATTCACCATTCTACAATACAGTTATGCAACAAAATCAAACATACCTTCATGGATTTCATCTCATCAAGAGCAGCAAGGATATCCATTTCTCGTTTGGAGTCCAAAGTTCTATTCTCCAAAGATTTCATTGCATCTCCCAATTCTTCTGCATCTCGTTTCCTCTTTTCTTTCTCTAACTCCTGAGACAAGGAACATTCAATGGTAATTAGTACACAATACCAGTATCAAAATGCTATTCTACATGAGATCAAGCAAACAAGGCACAACCTCAAACAATTCCAATGAGGGGAAAAACTGAGAACCAAGAGCAAGCTCACCTCATCTTGATCCCGCCAAGGTTCAAAATTCCGTGCCGCACCCGCTTCAACAACATAATCTGAGTTCTGAGGGTCTGTCTTTATGGCAAGCTCAGCAGAACATTTGGTGCATTTGAAGTAGAATCTGAATATTTGAATACCCAAGTACGTCTGAACAAATTGCACCCAAAACAAAAACCAAAAAAAGACAAATCAGAAAACCACATCATTCAGAGTACAACAACTCATCATCTGTAGGAACCCTGGGGCTATCTCCCAACCCCAGCCACAGGAAAAAAAAAAGGGGGGGAACAAAATCTGCCCTTACGATGATTTAAGCAGTCAGATTGACAAATGCTCAAGTGAAAGAACAATTACTAATCCATAAGCAGCCAAGTTTTGGATTGGAAGTAAAATACCATTAATTACAACAGCAGTACCAACAAAATTCTAGAAGGTGGCCCCTGAAAATGGTGGATTTCAACTAAATATGGAGAAACCATATCGTACCTTCATGGAAAACCATAGCGCAAAACTTAAATTAACCAAGGACAGTAAATAGTATCCTACCAGCATTAGCAAGCTAAGAAAGCCCAGGAACACTTGGAAAGCAGAAGCATCAAACCATCCCCTCTCGGCTCAAGAACAGTGTTGAACGGTAAATTTACCCATTTTACGTGCCTCTTTCACCCACTTTTTGCTCGTATAATAACTTCATTTTTAGAATTTTACCTTGTTTTATTTATGTTTTGTAGGAAATAACTCCAAATCAAGCAAACGTCGCGAAAAGGGATGAAATGAAGAAAACCAGCGAAAACCGGCAAAAACCGGACAAACCGGGGAGGAGCGACACCGTGCCATTGGCACGGTGTGGCCGTGCCACATGGCACGACCGTGCTGACTCCCTAGTTCGTCGGGCTCGCGCGATTCTATTTAAGTTCTGTTCGGGCGTCTGTTTGAGGGGTGGTTCGGGTTTCTCCTTGGGCGATTCTTAGGGTAGTTTAGTTTAGGTTTTAGACAATAAAAACTCCATTGAGAGGATTATATCAGGGTTGTATTGGATTGTTCTTGGATTCAAGCAATTGGATTTGAAGCTCCTTCCATCAATCTATAAGCCTTCTTCTCTCTTTCTCCACTTATTTCAATTTAGTTGTTGTTTGTTCTTATTTTGATTATGTTAGTTTAGATTGTATTTAGTTTATTTGTTTAGTTTTCATTGTTAATCCTTGTTTTATTTGGTTGGTAGATTTGTTTAGTTTCATGTCTCTTCTCTCTAGTTCATGCTTGTGTTCTCCATTAGTTTAGGTTTAGGTTTAGGTTTTGGTTTTGTGTTTTGTTGATGATTAGTTGTTAGATTTTGTTGGCTTGGATTGTGATTAGCCTCTTGATGGCTAATTGATCTTGTACTAGGCCTAACCATACCCAATCTATGCCTAGAACTTAGAGTTTTCCTTCACGCCCGCCAAGTGTTCGATGAAATGCTTGAGAGAGCTTTCATCCATATTTTTGGGCGATTGACTTATGCTGAGAGGTGAGGTCAATTTGCTAGTGTGGGAGAGGGAATGGCCGAGTTCGGGACACGAAAGTAGTATCCGAATCGACTTAGGTCTGGGGTTGCTAGTTTTGTGGTCTAATTCGCCTAATCCCACGAAAGTAGGTGGTTACACGAGTTAGACTAGCTCATGACCCTTGAGAGAGGGCTTGGGTGGTCTTTGATGGTGCAACCGACCATCTCTAGTTCGTAGTGTAGTTTGGGTAGGTTAAGACTCGTCTTGGTTAGTTGGTTCATCCATTGGTAAAATCACAACTCCAAGTCGCTTTTTCTATGTTTGTTAGCGTAGTTTAGTTTTCCTTCCTTCGCCTCTGATCTTACCTAGATTGATACGCTTTAGTGAACTCTGATAGTTGGAAACACAATTCCCTGCGGACGACACCCCAAGTACTCAACGATACACCTTGCACTTGGGGTTTATAAATATTAAAACTTTTCTGCAACAAGTTTTTAGCGCCGTTGCCGGGGAATTGGCGCTTTCCAATATTAGAGCTTACTTAGGCATTCGAGACTAGGCTTTTATTTCGAAAAAAAATTCAAAAAAAAAAATTCCAATGGCAATTTTCTATTTTCCCCAATGTGAGCAAGAATTATTTTACCGTTATTGGGATCATTTACATGCTTATCTTGCTCAATGTGCTTCTTGTGGATGTTCATGTGGGAAATGGGAAATATTGGATGTTGTCGATGAGGGTGTGAATTGTGAGACCCGTGCTCTTTTTAAGCATTGGGATTTTTATGCTAGAAATGTCGAAGAAGCATGGGATTTTCTTAATTGGCTGGCTCAGGATACTTATGAATTTGATATTAGCTGTGCTAATTCTTACAACCCAGTCCCTTGCATCCCTGATTATGCCCCTCCTTTGTGTGAAACTTGCCATTGTTCTGATCATGACAACACTTCTTGTCCTTATTATATTTCTGATGATAGCCTTGCTAGAATTAGTAGTATGATAGAGACAATGAAAAAGCAACAAGCTGAGTTTGAAAATAAAATGCGGGAGTTTGACCTATCACATAAGACCGACCTTAGGTTTAGTTCTCCTAAACATGATGTTTGTTTGTGTGATGATGGTGCGTCTTTTACTCACCTAGAATCCGGACTAGAGGCAGTACTTGACCCTTCCCTAACTGCTCCATCCCTTGTTGCTCCACCCTCACCCAGTGCCCTTAGGGACAACATTACGTTTAACATGACCTTGCCTGATCCACCTCTCCCTTTAACTCAGTCGACGGAGTTCGAGGTAGGTGAGACCTTTACTGTTAACGCGAGTGTTGATGAGGATGATGTTTGTTATGATTCAGACAATGATCTTATTGAGGTGCATGATTCTGATGCGGCTCCTGTAGAGAGGTCTTATGGGGATGTTGTGATTACTATGCCAGCTAGTCATGACCTTGTTGAGAATGTATCTCCTGGCCACCTTGATACACCCCATGTTCCCCCTTCAGGTTCACCACCCTCCTCTTCCCCTGAGCACCATAATTTATCACTCGTTGCATGTCATGATATGCTTGAGGGGAATGAGATAGACTATATGGACTCCCTAGGTACCTTCAGAGGGTATGACCCCTCCCTTGATCCTTATAGCTTGTACCTAGGGAGCATGCTTGCGAAAATCATGTTAACCACTGCATTTGATTTCTTTACTGGTTTTTCAAAGGCATTCAATAAATTTAGGAGAGCACTTACTATTATTTCTGCATTCCTGTTTAAGTGCTCTTACTTACACTCATCTGAGTTGCAGGCTCAGGTGTTTGATAAACTTCTGCGAGCGTTGACAGCATCTGAGTTGGCGACACGCGTCCTGAACGCCGCCGAGGAGTGGCTGATGCTCCTCGCGCTTCCCCAACCTCGTCCTAGCGAGGTGTAGTTCGGGTACATTCAGTACCCGACCTGGTATACTCGTTCTAACTCTTCTCCCTCCTTTTTACTTTCTTTCTTCTTCTTTTGTTTAGTTGTGGATATTAGGATTGTGTTTTTGTTGGTGATCATCTTGTGGTGAAATTTGGATGTTGTTGAGCCATTGATGGCTATAATCACCATTTTGGTGTTTTTGTGGATATTTACTGTGTTGTACTTGGTGGTATTGCTGGGTTGATATATACATGTTTTTGGTGGTGTTAGTTTGTATATATGTGTGATCTTGTTGTTGATTGGGTGCGATTGTGTTTTTAGGAGAGTGTGTTAGCTTGTGTATATATTTGTCGATTTTGTATGCTCTGTGTTTGATTTTGTTTTCTTTATTTTTGTGTGTTGGTGATGACTCCCAACTCCCAATGAGGACATTGTAAGATTTAGGTGTGGGGGTGGGGTCATCTCCCCTTTTCTTTTTTTTTTTTGTGAAAATTTTTCAATTTTTGTGTAAATTTTTCAATTTTTCTCCTTTTTGTATAAATTTTTCTTTTCCTTTGGAATTTAGAGGAATTTTGTACTATTTAGATCAGTCTTAATCTCCGGTACCTTGACTATTAACTCGTATATAAGTATAATGTGCATGATAAAGGTTCATCCCTAGTCTGTCATTTTAGGTCTCAGTACTAACCCCAACAGTCCATTGTAATTTTGTAATCCAGTCCTGATTTATGTATTATCATCATCCTACATTCTTAATCTTCCATGATTGACTCCCCCACTTGTCTACTGCACAGCTCCCTTTATATGTGCTGGCACCCCCATTTTCCAAAACAAAAGCAAAAACAAACAAATTCAAGCACTACTGGGTGTATCCCTTTGAGGCGTGGCATGAGTTTGTACTGAAAAAAAAATAATGGAAAGAAAAAAAAGTGGGGAAGAAAAGAGTTGGAAATGACAAGCACCCCTTTGAGGCATGCGCTACTGGGTGTTACCCTTTGAGATAATACTGCTACTGGGGAAGCTTGCTTTCCATGCTAGCCAATCGAAAAGGTAGCTTGTGTCAGTTGCGTGGGATTGAGTTTGGTTTTGGTAGGCTTAGTTTTAGGGTGATGATACACTTGCACACAGGCACCAGGATGGATTCATTATTTTCATGCATCGTGGGGTGAAAAGCTGATGTCTGAATGTCATTCTTTGGGATGATGTGTCCTGAAATGCATATAATGCTTGTGTACAGACTGATACTTGAGTTACTTAGGGGGTTTTGGTTGATCCGAACGTGTACAGTTCACCCTGATGTATATATTTTGTTTTGTCATTTTCATTTTTCAATTTTTGTTTCTCTTCTCTTTGTTTTTCTTTTTTGAGATTTTGTGGGTATATCTTCTGCAAACCCTCACGAGACCTTACTCGTCCACTTGGGGTGATCAAGGGGTTTAAAGGGCTTGTTGCATATGCTAAATGCAACCGTGATTCCTACGAAAGTGAGTTAGTTGTTCACTTTAGTTTTTCTTTTATTTTGCTCGAGGACGAGCAAAAGATAGGTGTGGGGGTGTGTTGAACGGTAAATTTACTCATTTTACGTGCCTCTTTCACCCACTTTTTGCTCGTATAATAACTTAATTTTTAGAATTTTACCTTGTTTTATTTATGTTTTGTAGGAAATAACTCCAAATCAAGCAAACGTCGCGAAAAGGGACGAAGACGGGACGAAACGAAGAAAACCAGCGAAAACCGGCAAAAACCGGACAAACCGGAGAGGAGCGACACTGTGCCACCACCAATGTGGCACGGTGTGGCCGTGCCATGTGGCACGGCCGTTCCACCTTGGCACGGTCAGGCCATGCCACATGGCACGACCGTGCTGACTCCCCAGTTCGTCGGGCTCGCGCGATTCTATTTAAGTTCTGTTCGGGCGCCTGTTTGAGGGGTCGTTCGAGTTTCTCCTTGGGCTATTCTTAGGGTAGTTTAGTTTAGGTTTTAGACAATAAAAACTCCATTGAGAGCATTATATCAGGGTTGTATTGGATTGTTTTGGATTCAAGCAATTGGATTTGAAGCTCCTTCCATCAATCTATAAGCCTTCTTCTCTCTTTCTCCACTTATTTCAATTTAGTTGTTGTTTGTTCTTATTTTGATTATGTTAGTTTAGATTGTATTTAGTTTATTTGTTTAGTTTTCATTGTTAATCCTTGTTTTATTTGGTCGGTAGATTTGTTTAGTTTCATGTCTCTTCTCTCTAGTTCATGCTTGTGTTCTCCACTAGTTTAGGTTTAGGTTTAGGTTTTGGTTTTGTGTTTTGTTGATGATTAGTTGTTAGATTTTGTTAGCTTGGGTTGTGATTAGCCTCTTGATGGCTAATTGATCTTGTATTTGGCCTAACCATACCCAATCTATGCTTAGAACTTAGAGTTTTTCTTCACGCCCGCAAAGTGTTCGATGAAATGTCTGAGAGGGTTTTCATCCATATTTTTGGGCGATTGACTTATGCTGAGAGGTGAGATCAATTCGCTAGTGTGGGAGAGGGAATGGTCGAGTTCGGGATACGAAAGTAGTATCCGAATCGACCTAGGTCCGGGGTTGCTAGTTTTGTGGTCTAATTCGACTAACCCCACGAAAGTAGGTGGTTACGCGAGTTAGACTAGCTCATGACCCTTGAGAGAGGGCTTGGGTGGCCTTTGATGGTGCAACCGACCATCTCTAGTTCGTAGTGTGGTTTGGGTAGGTTAGGACTCGTCTTGGTTAGTTGGTTCATCCATTGGTAAAATCACAGCTCCAAGTCGCTTTTTCTATATTTGTTAGCGTAGTTTAGTTTTCCTTCCTTCGCCTCTGATCTTGCCTAGATTGATACGCTCTAGTGAACTCTGATAGTTGGAAACACAATTCCCTACAGACGACACCCCAAGTACTCAACGATACACCTTGCACTTGGGGTTTATAAATATTAAAACTTTTTCTGTAATAAGTTTTTGGCGCCGTTGCCGTATAGTGGTGAGTATTCCCGCCTGTCACGCGGGCGACCCGGGTTCGATCCCCGGCAACGGCGCCAAAAACTTATTGTGTTAAAAATGTACCGCAAGTGCACGGTGCCGGTTGTAGCCAGTAAAGGCAAGTACGGGTCGTATCCGTAAGGAACTTGGTTTCAATCACCGAATCAGCCTTTAACACTTAATCTAGGCTTAAGTCTAATGGAGTGACCTTAACTGATTCTATTTCTATTGGGTCTAAATCAATTATGAAGAGAATCCTGGATTGGGATTCACCACACTATGATGTTCCTCGGAAAGTAAACTAAGTTGTGTGAATCTGCCCGTAAGATAATTGAAATGGAATGATTACCAATTAAACACGAAAACACAACTTTTAGGTGGATTTGAGATAAACAATGAATAATCGATCTCTAAACTCAAGAAATTATACCAGAAACTGCTGAGTTAAGAGGTAAAAACCATGCCTAAAAGTGTGTAAAATAGAGGTTTATCAAACAGATCATAAAAGCAACCACTACCCTCAACCAAAATCCAATAAATAAACGAATGAAATTCGTGATTCTGCTAAATCAAGCTACAACCCCTAAAATAAATAGAACCCAAATTCATGCATAAATTACAACAGCAGCAAAACACCATCAACATAATTACGAGAAATAAACAAATTAGCTACCTCTCCGATGACATCTTCTTTGCGAGAATTGAATTTGGTGCCCTTGTAGATGTAATTCCCACATGTATTGCACCGAATACTCATCGGAAGCATCATTCTGACCTTAATCTGCTGATTCTTAGGCTGTCTACGCCGGGGGATCTTCGCCGGATCAAAATCCGGAGGATAATACTTGTTCAAAACTTTCCGCTCTCCCATTGTTCTTGTATCTCCTCAATTCCCCGAACCCTAGCCTCCGATGTAAAATTTCAACTTGATCACTCGCTCTCTCTCACTATATCCTCTCTCGATTTGTCGAAGATTTGGTAAAGTAGGAGATTTAGGGACTACGCCACCGAGGATGGGGAAGAATTGGGGGAACCGCCAAGAAGCTTGGGCTAGACTTGACTTGGCTTGGCTTGGCAGTTCAATCCCATCGCTTCGTACAAAGGCGCCTTCCCTTTTTTTTTTTTTTTTAGGTTGGTTGGGCCTCGACTTTAACAATAATTGTAAGGTCGATGGGTGTAAAAAAAACCCGAAATCAAAAACTGAACCAAAGAAATGAAAAAATCGAACTCAATTACCGGTTAATTGAATAAATTCTTCAAAAAAATCGGTTCGTTTAATCGAACCAAAATTTTTTTCAGTTTTTGATTCGGTTACGGTTTGAGATATTTGAAAATTCAGTTAACCGGCAGTTGACCGAACCGAAAATAATTTTATTTTTTAAAAAATTATACACAAAAAATAAAAAGTTTAAGTAAGAAAGTGCACTTTTTTAGTATTTATAAATAGTAACCAAAATTTAATTTTTATAAAAAGAATTTAAACATAACAAAATGAAAAATTTAGGTAAGAAAGTATAAGTTTTTTTATTATTCATAAACGGTTAAGCGGTAATTGAACCGAAAAACCGGTTCACTGAAATTTTCGGTTCGGATTTTGGACGAATCGAAATTTTCAGTTAACCGAAAAACGGTTAACCGAAATTTTCAGTTCGGTTATGGTTCGGAATTTTTTTAAGACGAAAAATCGGTTAACCGAAATTGCAGTTAACCGGTTTTGCACACCCCTAAATTGTACCATACTCACGTATATACCTATATAAGAGGCATTGTACAACTGGGCCAAACTCCTATTTCATTTCCCCCAATCCAACAAGCATTTTTGTAATTCTCCTATCCAGCTGACTAGAAAAAGATACATTGTAGGGAACAAAATGTACACTGCAAATAAGAAAATATATACTATACACAAGAAAACATACATTGCAATAAACAAATGATACACTGTAGGAAGGAAAAAGTACACTGTAGAACTAAAAAGATACACTATTACGGGAAGAAAAAAATGATATACTACAACATATCGAACACACGTCCATTATACGACTTCAAGGTGTGTACCATGCGGTCCATGCTAGATACATATGTTTGTATCTAAAAATTTTCTTGGCTTCAGGCTTTCATTTGTCAAGGTTAAGTTACTATATTTTTTTAAAAGTTGTCTCATCACATATTTTTCGTCATTATAAAATCAAACTTGAGAATTTGTATAATGAAATAAGTATCAAATTAATTGAATCAAATCAATATGTATTGATACAAAACTACTAATTTTTTATTCATCAGATGCATGAGAGAATTACATGTGATTTATTTTTAAAGCTGTTGTTCGACGCATGCATTGATATGGATTCTTAGAAGACTAATTAATGGTTACTGGGAGAACTAAACTTGTTAATATTTCAAAACTCTTCTAATAATGATGAGAAAAAACATTAAAAAAGCAAATTATGTGAGATTGATTAGACAATTAGAAACAAAAGTTTATTTTGTTGTAATATATTTATATAGATAGCATCTGATTTTCAAATTATTGCGCACTAATCATCTGGATAAATATTCTTTTAGCATATATTTGCATGCCCTTTCAAAAATATGCAGTTTTATCACATAATTTACCTTTTGCATATTAAACTTACGTTATTATTGCCTCCATAATTATAGGAGAATTATCTCCATATTTTGATTAATTAAAAAGAGTTTAATGGAAACGTAATTATCTATGCATTTCTCTTGCTTTTCTAACGAATAGAAAAGCAAAGTGTGGTTACATAATATAAATAAAATAATTAAAGGTGAATGAAGTATGAAATAAACTCAAACTCTATAGATGAGTATATGACAAAAATGTTTACATGGGATACCTGTTGAGCCAGTATGATCTAATGATTAGCGAAAATGCAAAATAACTAAAGACAAATACAACAAAAGGAAATTCAACTTTCATGGTCTGCTGTCTTCCTTGCTCAAAGTAGCTTTAATTATCACCTAAAATCAAAAATATGAAAAAGAAATAATTACTCGAAGCTCAGCACGCCAAACATCATACCGTCAAGAATAATTACATTTTATTTGGATCTACATACAATAAATTCATTTTATTTTAAATGGGGGAGAGTCAAATAGTAAACCGATATTGTCACACTACTAATTGAAGTAGAACCCTTGGTTGACACATGACCATAATAACAATAAGCGGAGGGTGGTACCTCCTTGGTGGGAAAAAGTCCGACATAATGAGTTCAGTGACAATATTGACCTAAGACAAAGTCCCACATATGCAGTTATTCGTGGTGGTCTAACCCAATTTACACTGGTACCGGGTACACTACAAGGAAGCGAGTCAATAGAAATGAAACCTAGGAACGACTTAAAGTTCTCGTTATTATATACCATTTTGAGATCAAATTTAGAAACTAACTATTTTTGTAGTCGTTTGAAATGAAATATAGAGATGAAAGTTTATTTTCGACGAAACTGGACACTAGTTATATACTTTCGTATCTGACTTCGATTTTTCGTTTCCATCCGCTGCTAATTGTTCCATCTCTACTTGGTCATTGTTAAAGGTCATACATAATGTTATCTACGCGGGGTTCCTTCTTTCTCTAGCCGAGCTTCCCAGTGAAACCCTAGATCTGTCGATGTAATCCCTTAGTTTCTATGTTCATTACTCATTCTCGTTGGCTCCTAACATCTTTTCCCTGTTTTACACGCTGCTCCAGCAACGACGAGTTGGTCGGCCGGGTTCTGCTTCCGGCATCTTCAATAGTTGTTTCCGGTGATTCACAAGGTTTGTTTCTAGTGACTCATAAGATTCTGTTTTAGTAGCATAGCACAATTCGAAACTTCTTGTGGGTTTTTATTCTAGTAGCAGAGCTCACCCATTATTTATTCGAAACTTCCAGTCTCACTACTTTTCGAGCAGAAATCGTTGTGTCTTTCTTGATTCTCAATCTCTGGGGATTCATTTCGATTTTGACTGCCATAAGGCTTTCTGATGTTGTGTCTTTGCATTATACCTGTCATTTAGTACTTATGTGGACGACGAAGTTAGGGATTGTGATTAAACAGCTTGAGTTTACTTCTGAGTTGAGGTTAATTTCCTATTAGAGTTGATTTTCTAGGGCGGTAATCCATTTTTAGATATTCCCTGTTTTTGAACCTTAAAACATAAGCATAGTTACGGGTGAGCAAAAAAATCCGAACCGAAAAACCGGTTAACCGGTTTGATTTTCCTAAAAAATTTGGTTTGATTAACTGAACCGAAAAAATTTTGCGGTTTCAATTTTGGTTTGGGTTCGGCCATTTAAGATTCGGTTAACCGCATGGTTAATCGATGGTTAACTGAAACCAAAAGTTGCACTTTTATTAAAAAAAAGTAAACTTTATATTGGACAAGTGTAGATTTTATAATTATTAAAGATAAGACTAAACATACAATAATGCTTAAATTAATATTTGGTGTCTCAAATGGTTAAATTAATTATAGAAGGAGTGAAAACTGACAATTAGCAATTTAAATTAACGGTTAACCGGTAACCGAACTGAAAATCCCGTTAACCGAACCGAAAATCCGGTTAATCGAGTTTTTCGGTTCAGTTACGGTTCACAATTTTGTCGAACCGAAAATTTCGGTTAATCGAAAATCAGTTAACCAAAAGTTTCGGTTCGGTTTTTGATTCATAACTTTTGCGAACCGATTTTCCGGTTAACCGAATCCCGTTTACCCGGTTTTGATCACCCCTAAGCATAGTTGTTTTTCTAGGGGGCAAATTTACAATCAATATGTTAAAATCCCACCTTGAAAATGTTCCCAAAAAATAACCCCCACTGAGGCTCATTTAATTTAGGTTGGATTCGCCTACCCTAATTCTGGTACATATGAAGACTCGCCAACTTAGGCCCTGTTCTTTTGGTATGTAAATATATGGCCTCCATTCCTTCTCAATCATTTCCACTCCTTAAAATAAATATTGCTCATTCCCTCTCCTTAAAATAAATATTACTCATTCCCACTCCTTTTCATTCCCACCCACTTCTTTCCACTATATTCCATTCCCTCGCACTCCGTCTGACTACTTCCTCGCTCCATTCTGCTCATTCTCACCCCATTTCATTCATTCCCACTTGTGCATACAACAAACTATTTCTAATTTTCTACCACTTTATTCCATTCTTTTCCACTCCGTTATATTCCTTTCCATCCCACATATGCAATATACTCACGACAAGAACATGGCCTAAATTTTTAGATTGTTGCTGGTGTTGACATGTTGTGCTGTTATTTGTCTATTTTCATGCTTCCCAGTATCTTAAATGTTGTCGATGTTTCTCAAGTCATTTGTTCTATTTTATATTTAGCTATGTTTTTTCATCTTCAAGTAATCTTAAGAGGTTGCTAATAGGATGCCTACATGGTTGTAGAATTTAACTATTTTGTGGGATTGCACATCTGTTGGTTATTTGACATGCCTAGATAGAGCAAGTATACATATCTGGCTTATAAGAGCAAGTTACTTATTGATATTCTATGTTGGGTCAGTGTTTTGGTGGATAAATAGATTGATCCAACTTGCATATATTTTTACATAACTTCCTAATATGAGCTTGTGATGTGTATAAGATTGTGAATTGTCCATATTGGATAGTTTGAAAATCGTGAAGTATATGATTGTATGGTTACGATAATTCTTTCATATGTGCTATAAAGATTCGGTGTTTTCCCCTCAATTAGAAAAGTACAATAGTTTTTCTTTAAAAAAAAAGCTAAGTAAGAAATCCCACTCCCAGAATTATCTGTTAATCAAAAAAATTAATTTACAATGTCTAAAACTAATTGTGAACTTTTCACTATTTCTTTTATAGTCAACTAAGTATAGTAGCTTTAGTTGACTGACCAATTATTTTATTTATGCAATAAACTATTTGTGGCAAGATTGCATCGGGGAGGAGGTGAGGTGGAGTAATAATACTAACACCACCACCACCACCACCACCACCACCACCAACAATGACGACAACGACAACAATAATAATAATAATAATAATAATAATAATAATAATAATAATAACAACAACAATAATAGTAGTAGTAATAATAGTAACAACAACAATAGCAGTAACAATAATAAGAACACCAACAGAAAAAAAATCTTTTATTTTTTTTCAATAATTGTGCATTTATAGTAAATAGGATTCCTGACTATCATAGTAATCTATCTCACATCTCTAATATTCCATATTTGTAATAGTGAAGATCTTTTATTATTTATTACTTTAATTATTATTAATAATAATAATAATAATAATAATAATAATAATAATAACAACAATAACAACTTATGTGACTTGGAGTTAGGTTGAAAATTAGGTTAGGAAAAGTCCAAACCTCTAAAATTTTTATAGGTGACATATTCTAATTTTGGGAGGTTTTGTTTACACACACACACACATATATATATATATATATATAAATATGTGTGTGTGTGTGTGTATATGTGTACATGTATTTGCTTAAACGTAGAGTAGTGTATAATTATATAATATATATATAAAATATATATATATAATATATATATATATAATACAATCTATATATGTGTGTGTAGTGTGTGTGTGGGGTGGGGGGGACTCAAAGCAAGAAGAGTGCTCGATTAAAATCTTAGGTATTTGATGAGAGAGTTATACTTCTTATTGGGCCAATAGTAACTCGACTTTAGTGAAATTGAGGGTGCAAGACCAAAAAAAAATCTTAGGTATTTAATGATATACGAGTTACTTTTACTGCTTCACTGTGTTATTTATTTATTTTTAAAGGAAGTTGTCCCTTAAATTAACTAATTTTAAAAAGTTTGTTAAAATTTTATTTATACCACTAATAAAGTTGTTGCATAAAAAGTTTTAATATTTATAAACCCCAAGTACAAGGCGTATCGTTAAGTACTTGGGGTGTCGTCCGCAGGGAGTTGTGTTTCCAACTACCAGGGCTAACGAAAGCATCTCGAGTTAGGCGAAATCAAAGGAAAACAAAGGGTAAACTAAACTACGCCAACAAACATAGAAAAAACAATTTGGAGTTGTGATTTGATCAATAGACGAAACAACTAATCGAGACAAGTCCTGACCTACCCAAACTATATCACGAACTAGAGATAATCGGTTGCACCATCAAAGACCATCCAAGCCCTCTCTCAAGAGTCATGAGCTAATCTAATTAGTGTAACTTCCTATTTTCATGGAGTTAGCCCAATTAGACCATAAAACTAGCAACCTCGGACCTAACTCGATTCGGGTACTGTTTTCATGTCCCGAACTCGGCTATTTCCTCTCCCACACTAGCTAATTGACCTCACCTTTCAGCATAAGTCAATCGCCCAAAAATATGGATGAAAGCTCTCTTAAGCATTTCATCCAACACTTGGCGGGCGTGAAGGAAAACTCTAAGTTCTAAGCATAGATTGGGTATGATTAGGTCAAATACAAGACTAATTGGCCATCAAGAGGTCAATCACAATCCGAGCCCACAAAATCTAACAACTAATCATCAATAAAACACAAAAACTCAAATCTAAACTAACGAAGAACACAAGCATGAACTAGAGAGAAGAGGCATGAAACTGAACTAATTCTAACAAGCAATCGACCATGAATTAAACATGAAAACTAAACGATTGAATGAAATCAAAACCAAACATATGAACTAAATTAAAAAAATCTAAAACAAGAACGAAACAAGAAATAGAGAGAAAGAGAAGAAGAAGACTTATGGATTGAAGCGAAGAACTTGAAATCCAAGTGCTTGAATGCAAAATTAATTCAATACAATCCTCATCTAATCTCCTCAATGGAGTTTTTATTGGCTAAAACCTAAACTAAACTACCCTAAAAATCGCCTAGAAGAACCCCCGAGCGACCCCTTGCAAAAACGCCTGAAGAGGGCTTAAATAGAAAATCGTGAAATCGGACGATAGGCCCCGGGGCACGACCATGCCATGTGGCACGTGCCATTCCTCTGGCGTGGTGGTTCGGCCCCCGGTTCGTCCCTTTTTGTCGGTTTTTGCTGTTTTTCTTCGTTTTGTCGCATCTTCATTCCTTTCCATGACGTTTGCTTGATTTGGAGCTATTTCCTATAAAATATAAATAAAACAAGTAAAAATCCTAAATATTAAATTATTATACGAGCTAAAAGTGGGTGAAAGAGGCACGTAAAATAGGACAATTTATCGCCTATCAAATACCCTCTGTAACGGCCTGAACCTAATATTCATTTAAATTAGTTTGAATTATGTTAATTTCCAAATAAGTCAGTTGGGCGCCGCATTTCAATTCAGCATTTCATATACATGTGTATGTGTATATATATATATATATATATTTGTGCAGTGCAGGTTGAAACGACGACGTGGTCTCAAGGAAGGTTTTGCTATATTACTAAGTTTATTAAGTTGAAATTAATTGCTAATTTGAAACACGATAACAATAATAAAAATAATGCACGAGTAAAAATAGTAATAACGTAATAGTCATGATAAAAATATTTATTCCAAAAGGGTGTGGAACTTTCAATTATTAATGTATCCAAATATTATGTCACTTGCATGTGTATAGTTGTATAAATATATGTTTAAAAAAAAAAAGAGAGAGAGAGAGAACAACCGACATTAGAAATACAAAACCAAGTAAACCCAAAATTTATAAAATCTCAACCCACTCTCTCTCTCTCCCCTCTGCTACCCGACACCCCAGAACCCCCCCTCCCTTGCTCTGCCCTTCGATCATCACCTCCTGCTTCGCTGTTCTCGACAGTCGCCAGCGAGCACCAGCCACCAGCGGCCAGTCCCAGACCGTAGACACGCCAGCCACCACCCACAAACGTGCCTCGCTTCGACTTTCTCTGCCCTGTTCGACGTCATCTGTTCGTGTCACACACACAGAGCCTAGCCACCTCCGTCTAACCGGTTCGCCGGTCACCGGAGGGTCGTCCACCGTCGCCAGCCACGCCCACCTCCATCTCCATGTCTTTGTTCTAGCTCCAATTTCAATTGGAAGGTGAAACCCTAACTTTGCTCATTGATTAATTGGGCTGTTTGGGGATTGAATTTGTGTACTAATAGTGTAATTGGTATTGATGATTAGCTATGTGCAAATTTCTGTGGTTATTTTGGGTGATGGAATTGAATGGTGAAGTTGGGTTGTCCGGGTTGAGTGGCCGAAAGTAAGGGGGAGAGGTTGTGAAGGTTTAGCATCAATTCAAGTTAAAAACGAAGTTAGTTTAACGTGTTTAGCATCGATTTAAGTTAATTAGTTAATGCATGAAAAAGAATTAAAAACGAAGTTAGTTTAACGTGTTTAGCATCGATTCAAGTGAATTAGTTGATGTATGAAAAAGAATTAAAATCGAACTTGTGTTAATGTGAGTAGCTTCCATTCAAGTTATTTAGCTAATATATGAAAAAGGGTTAAAACCAAAGTCCTTTTAACGTGTTTAGCTTCCATTCGAGTTAATTAACCGATGCAAGCAAATGAACTAATTTCAAGGTTAAGGAAATGTGTTTAGCTTCGAATAACTGTGAAAGAGTAAGTGAAAGGGGTCAGTAAAACCAATTGTAACTTATTGAAGATTGTATTGCATGGTCGTAAATCTATCGAATAGGTGGTAATGGACGTAGAAGAATATGAAAAGCCGTATGGCTTAGATGGGTTATGCTATGTATGTTATATTTGACGGGAATTAGAGCAGAATGTACGTTGGGCGAGCAATTAAGGTCATGAACTCCCTATCTTGAGGTCGTGCCTTAATTAAAGCTGAAGTAAAGTTTATTAAGTTACTGATGGGTGAATGTTCTTGTATACTATATTAAACGATGAATGTAGCCTAATTTCACATTGAATGAATGTTGGAGTCATGACCTTGATGGGTTGGAGTTTATGTCCTAATTTAGGTTCTAATCAACTCTTGCTTAGTTAATGATTTGCGTAATTAGTTAGCAAATATTGACCAGATATGTGATGCCATGAAGGTAATGGGTTAAAGTTCTGGAGTTGTGCTTTAAATACAGTACGAGCGTGAGTGAGATGGAGCTGATGAGGTTAAGAGCGTTACAAAGAGGATAATTGAGGGAGCTGATATGCGTGCGGTGATAGAATGCTGCAAGATGGGGGTGTGTTGTTGACATGGAGTCAGTGATATAAGGTTCAGTGTTTGGGGGTAAGGAACGGAACTGAGCTAAGTTGATTCAAATGAACCTTTGGTTGCAATTGACCAAAACTAAATCAATAACGGCGGTTCGGTGACAGGAACCCATAACCGTAATAATAATCATAGCGTAAGGTGTGATTATAAAAATTTATCTAGCTATTATCAATTACAATAACATTACTAATAATAACAACGTTAACAAACATATTGATAACAATGATTTACAATGGCCTTAAGGCTAAACATGCAACGAAATGACAATAACGATGAACTTCTATCCTTAATTTAAAACGTAATGGTGATAACCTCGTTAGTTATAAACACACAGCTAGTTACAAATACCATTAAGTTAAGAAATTTAATAAACTTCATAATGTTGCACTAATAGGGGTCAACTAAAATATTGGAAGTAGGAATGAGGCCACATCGGTCGCTTCAAGCTGCCAGCACACATGCTCTATGATAAAAGGGAGAGAATTTCAAAAAGACTAGGTACGTACATTGCCTGTGTTCTTCAAAAACTCACATGTTTCTCAATGATGAAAAATCAATGTAATGCTCCTTTAAGGAATCAGTTTACTCAGTATTTTGTCACATGAGCAAGTGGCCCCGTTAATGCTCAATCATCAGGGCTTATGCCCTTCAATTTACCCGCGCGGTTGCAACTCAGGCTCTCCGATCGGTCTGGGAGGTGTGCACCTATCTCAAGATCGCAGCAGACGTCAACAAGGGGTCCACTTTCAGATAATAATCAGCAAATCAGTTTTACTTATACATTCTCTCTCCCCTGTTTGCAAATAAAAATGTTTTGAAATGCGGGCGCCCAACCATTTACCTACAAAACTTAATTAACAGCATAGGGATGTGCGTACTGAGCTTCGGTTCATTATTCGAATGTTTTCATGTTTTCTGTTTTAGGTGAAGGATCAGTGCAGAGCTCTCTTTCTGATAGGTCAGAGGAACGCGAGAAATGAGCGAGGACCTCAGTCTACTGCATGTTAGCTAGCCGGTGCTCACAGTGATTTAGAGGCTAGCCCCCTTAAAGACCCCGCTGGTTGTACATTATTTTGAGGATTGTGTTAGCTGGTAAATGTTGTCATACGCTGAGTTAACAGGTATTCATATGTCCCAAGGAATGCTAGTGGTTGAAACTATGTTTAATGGCGTTCTAATGCATGTGGTTTTCAAGTAGCCTTGTTCCGTCAAGGAACGGCGGTAGCATCCCCTTCACAGGACTTCCCGCTGTAAATCGATGGTAATTAGGCAATACGTTAGCTAATTCATTGTCAATTGGTGGGCGTTACAGTTGTGGTATCAGAGCCCAGGTTAGCGAATAACTGTGAGCAATAGGGTGCTTGAGGGTTAGGTTGTGAAGATACAGACCTAGATGTGATAGTTCATCTGCGTAAGGTGTGTATATGAGGGGTATTTGCAAGCTACCTAACCAGGAGCAGTGAAGTAGTTCACGTTCCACTTTGAGTTGAGTTAATTCAGCCTTAGTTCTGTATGGCTATGCTTTATCGTGATGTCATGCAGAAAGGTGATAACCCTTGTTTGTGCATTTCAGTATATCTGCAAACGATGATCAAATAACAGGAGTGAATCTCAGAACTCGGAAATCAGGAAAATGAGAACTCCCAACAGAACTTAGTGAAGACCCAACTGTGGCCCTAGAAGCGTCTGGTAGCGTGGAAGATCTGAATTACTGAAAAGCTTGGTAATTGAGTTAATGAAAAGGATCCCTGCTGCGCCATTAGGGTCTCAGGTACTTGCTAGAACACCCCCAAAGTCAGATAAGCTGGCGGATAGGGTAGCCCACGCAACCCTAAGGTTTATGACGGAAATCTAGACCCTGTAGAACTGGAAGATTGGATTAGGGGAATGGAAAAGATCTTTGTGTAGTAGTTGAAGTTCCTGAAGAGAAAAGATAAATATAGGGACTTTTTATTTAGCTGGCGAAGCAGACATTTGGTGGAATACTGTGAAAGACAAATTCCAAGGGTCTGAGCTTGCGTGGGCAAAATTTCTGGAGGAACTTAGGGCTAAGTTTTACCCAATCATAGTTTCACGACAGATGGAGAAGAGTTTATGGAATTAAAGATGAGCGTAATATGATACGCAGTATGCTCGGAAGTTTATGAATTATCAAGATTTGTTCCAGATTTTGTAGCGTCTGAAAAGCTGAAAATGAGGAGGTTTGAAAAGGCCTAGCTTTTTATATTTGGAATCAATTGGGGGTCAACCAATTCAAACATATTAGGAGTTGTACGAAAGGGCTGCTAAGGTGGAACGAGTGAAGGCGGAATTAAGGGGCTTTAAACCCAGAAATCAAAAAAGGAAATGGGTATGATCGTAGTGCCTCAAGCGACAGTGTGGCTCAAAAGAACCGCTGCTGGCCCTGCTAAAAGCCGTCCAGCGGCATCAAATCGAACCTTGCGCCAAGTGGGGGGGACAAATCATACTACAGCTGAGTGTCGTGTCGGTACTAACAAGTGTCTGTGTGTGGAAGCCCCACCATCGACTGTCACTTGTCCTAGAAGGTAGAGGGCCGTGGAAAAGGGGTCGTAAGGCCTATACAACCCCCACGTCAAGAACCCCTGCCTCCTAACCCTCAAACGCAGGACGAGCATACATAATGAGCAAACAGAAGCTGCAGTCTCTGGTATGGTCATCACTAAATTTCCCTTTTTATTCAAGTCATTTTGTGCTTATTTGATTTAGGTGTGATGCACTCCTATCTATCTATTCATCATGAATTGACATTGAGTCTTTGGACCAAAAAAAAAAAAAAAAAAGAGAGAGAGAAAGCAAAACAAAGCAAGCAAAAACATTAAGGGTGAACTATGGGATTAGTTTGGCAAGTAAGCAGGTGATAGAATGTCTCGTTCCTTGCAAATGTGTTTCTATTAAAATTGCTGAGCATGAGTTCCTTGGGAATTTGAATCAATTTGATATATCGAAAGTCCATATAGTCTTGGGAATGAGCTAGTTGACTGTACATAGGCAAGCATAAATTGCAAGGCCCTTAAGGTGACTCTGAGAGTCAAAAGGCCAAGACGTATGTTTTCTGGGGGAAAGACTTAGCAAAGAGTATTCTGTAAGTCAACCATGAAGGCAAGTGAGTTGCTGAAACGAGCCATGCATAGGGTATGCGTATTATGTTATTGGGAATTGCATGATGGTTTTCCCTGAGGAATTGTCAGGTTCACAAATCGATTCAAAATTGAATTAATTCATGGTGCAAATCCTATTCGAAAGCTTCTTAAGGGATGGCTCGACCGACTCGAAAATTGAAAACCTAGTTAAATGCATGAAGGATTTCAAAAGGAAAAGTTTACAATTGGCAGGCCCAAGTTTGACCCCTCAGAATATTAAGGAAGGATATTGGAGACGTATGATGTGGGAAAAAAAAAAAAAAAACAAGGGCTAAGCGCCCTGTAGGCACAAAGACCTTTAGAATTTACGAGAAGTGAGTAATTTCAGTAATTTTATTATGGAGTTATTCATTTTTGATTTTACGAAGAACTTGCTTTGGGTCATTGTGGATAAACTCACCAAATCTGCTTATTTTATACCAATTCATGACACTAGGGGTATAAAGACATTAGCAACCTTTATATGTCAGGACTGAGGCATATAGTGTCATACTTTGAGTCCTTACCATATAGATTCAACCCCCCTATGCAATCGTGTTCTTTTACCGGAACGGATTCATAGTGCCTACTTTACCTTTATTCACCCGATCCAATTCACCCATCGCCTTTATCATGCCGGCACTAGATGACCACCTTGTTGTAACTTCATGATGATTATTCCCGCTTGTAAGGTTGAAATCGATTGAATCTCTTTCGCTTTAAACAAGATATGTGTACACGTAGAGAGTGTATGAGACATCGGTATGTTAATTTGTGAGGTGACAAGGTATTATGACATACTTAAGGTTAAAAAGTTGTTCTGTATGGCCATGTGAGCCACATTATTGTTTATTTTTGGGATGTAAACCTCATTACTCGATGTGTGATCCGTTGAGATGTACCTTTCATTTATTTTCTCCTACTGTACATGGTTGGGTGATTTACTCCGGGCGTGTGGCCCGTAGAGCTGTGGTCTCTCCGGCGTGTAGCCGTTGAGCTTGATTTGGCCTCTTTCCTGTACCTATTGTCAATGCAGGGATTGAAATGTAAGGCTTTAAGCCTAAAATGGCCGTTTTTAGGAAAAACTCTGTCCGTTTCACCCCAGGATTTAAGGAAACATTAACCTCCTAGTTTAAAGTCAGGGCATATTGCATGAGGACAGAAGCAGGTGGTCACCTATTTGATTTACCAGCAATTTTTGAGCGTATACAAACGTTTGTACATCTCCACAACTTCAAAGAATCCTAGATTCACATGCTTCAAAATGATCATAACAGCACCACACCATGTCCATTTAAATTCAATTTTTCTTTCCAGGGTACATCGTTCCTTTTCAAATACAAGTTTCGAGGACGAAACTTATTTAAGGGGGGAAGCTGTAACGGCCCGAACCTAATATTCATTTAAATTAGTTTGAATTATGTTAATTTCCAAATAAGTCAGGTTGGGCGCCGCATTTCAATTCATTTCATGTATATATATTATATATATTATATAGATATATTGTTTGCTTATAGGTTTGAAACGACAACGTAAACCAATAATAAAATAATAATAATAAAATAATAAAATAATAATAATGAGTAGTATAATAATAAAAAAAGAAATAATAATTCCAAACTCAATATCACACCTTAAACCCAAAACCCCCAAACCTCAAACTCTCTCTCTCTCTCTCTCTGCTCCCGACACCCCCCCCCCCTCCCTTCTCTGCCCCGAAACCCCCGTCCCGCCGGCGTCGCCAGCAGCCCAGCCACCACGCCGTCACCGTCAGCCACCCCACCCCCCGTGCTGCCCGCCCTGCCGCGACGCACTGTCCACACACAGAGCCTGTTTTACACCGTTTTCCGCTGTCACGCCGGCACCGAGGTCGTCCACCGCCGCCTCCACCCCCCATCTCCATCTCTGTTTAGCTCCAACCCCAATTTGGAAAGGTAAAACCCTAACTTTGCTCAGTGATTAATTGGGTTGTTTGGGATTGAATTTGTACTAAATAGTGTAATTGGTATTGATGATTACTATGTGCAAATTTCTGTGGTTATTTTGGGTGATGGAATTGAATGGTGAAGTTGGGTTGTCCGGGTTGAGTGGCCGAAAGTAAGGGTGAGAGGTTGTGAAGGTTTTCAATTCAAGCGAAGTCAGCATCGATTCAAGTTAATTAGTTAAAAAAGAATTAAAAACGAAGTTAGTTTAACGTTTTAGCATCGATTCAAGTGAATTCGTTAATGTATGAAAAAGAATTAAAATCGAACTTGTGTTAACGTGAGTAGCTTCGATTCAAGTTATTTAGCTAATATATGAAAAAGGGTTAAAACCGAAGTCCTTTTAACGTGTTTAGCTTCCATTCGAGTTAATTAACCGATGCAAGCAAATGAACTAATTTCAAGGTTTAATGAAATGTGTTTAGCTTCGAATAACTGTGAAAGTAAGTGAAAGGGGTCAGTAAAACCAATTGTAACTTATTGAAGATTGTATTGCATGGTCGTAAATCTATCGAATAGGTGGTAAGGACGTAGAAGAATATGAAAAGCCATATGGCTTAGATGGGTTATGCTATGTATGTTATATTTGACGGGAATTAGAGAGAATGTACGTTGGGCGAGCAATTAAGGTCATGAACTCACTATCTTGAGGTTGTGCCTTAATTAAAGCGAAGTAAAGTTTATTAAGTTACTGATGGGTGAATGTTCTTGTATACTATATTAAACGATGATGTAGCCTAATTTCACATTGAATGAATGTTGGAGTCATGTTGATGGGTTGGAGTTATGTCCTAATTAGGTTCTAATCAACTTTGCTTAGTTAATGATTTGCGTAATTAGTTAGCAAGCATTGACCATATATGTGATGCCATGAAGGTAATGGGTTAAAGTTTGGACTTGTGCTTTAAATAAAGTACGAGCGTGAGTGAGATGGAGCTGATGAGGTTAAGAGCGTTAACAAGAGGATAATTGAGGGGCTGATACGAGTGCGGTGATAGAATGTTGGTAAGATGGGGGGTGTTTTGACATAAAGTCAGTGATATAAGGTTCAGTGTTTGGGGTAAAGAACGGAAACTGAGGTAAGTTGATTCAAATGAACCTTTGGTTGCAATTGACCAAAACTAAATCAATAACGGCGGTCGGTGACAGGAACCCATAACCGTAATAATAATCATAGCGTAAGTGTGATTATAAAAATTATCTAGGCAATTACAATACATTACTAATATAACAACGTTAACAAGTATTGATAACAATGATTACAATGGCCTTAAGGCTAAACATGCAACGAATGACAATACATGAACTTCTATCCTTAATTTAAAACGTAATGGTGATAACCTGTTAGTTATAACACACAGCTAGTTACAAATACCATTAATTGAGAAATTTAATAAACTTCGTAATGTTGCACTAATGGGGTCAACTAAATATTGGAAGCAGGAATGAGGCCACATCGGTCGCTTCAAGCTGCCAGCACACATGCTCCATGATAAAAGGGAGAGAATTTCAAAAAGACCAGGTACGTTACATTGCCTGTGTTCTTCAAAAACTCACATGTTTCTCAATCATGAAAAATCAATGTAATGCTCCTTTAAGGAATCAGTTTACTCAATATTTTGTCACATAAGCAAGTGGCCCCGTCAATGCTCAATCATCAGGGCTTATGCCCTTTCAATTTACCCGTGCGTGCAACTCAGCTCTCCGATCGGGCCTGGGAGGTGTGCACCTATCTCAAGATCGCAGCAGACGTCAACAAGGGGTCCACTTTCAGATAATAATCAGCAAATCAGTTTTACATATACATTCTCTCTCCCTGTTTGCAAATCAAAATGTTTTGAATGCGGGCGCCCACCATTTACATACAAAACTTATTTAACAGCATAGGGATGTGCGTACTGAGCTTCGCTCATTATTCGAATGTTTTCATGTTTTTCTGTTTTAGGTGAAGGATCAGTGCAAGCCCTCTTTCTGATAGTCAGAGGAACGCGAGAGAATGAGCGAGGACCACATCTACTGCATGTTAGCTAGCCGGTGCTCACAGTGATTTAGAGGCTAGCCTCCTAAAAACCCCGCTGGGTGTACGTTATTTTGAAGATTGTGTTAGTTGGTAAATGTTGGTCATACGCTGAGTTAACAGTGTAATTATATGTCCTAAGGATGCTAGTGGTTGAAAGTATGTTTAATTACGACATACGTTCTAATGCATGTGGTTTTCAAGTAGCCTTGTTCCGTCAAGGAACGGCGGTAGCGTCCCCACTCACAGACTTCCACTGCAAATCACAAATTAGCAAAAGATTAATTGCATAATCTCACATTGTCAACTGGGGGCGTTACACCCTCTACCTATCTTTTTGCTCGTCTCGAGCAATAACGAAAATAAAAACTAAACTAAATAGTTAACTCACTTTCGTATGAATCACTGTTGCATTGAACTTATTCAACAAGCCCTTTGACCCCTTGGTTCCCCCAAGTGACGAGTAAGTCTCGTGAGGGTATTGCAGAAGATCATAACCACCAATCTCAAAGTAAACAAAAAAAAAGAGACAAAATCAAAAAAATAAAAATGGACAAAACACAATATAGTACATCGTGGTAACTGACCATCGTCAACCAAAACCCCTATAGCTCAAATATCAGTCTGTACAAGCATCATATGCATTTCAGGATACATCATGTCCACAGAATGGCATCCAACATCAGTTTTTACCCCACGACGCATGAGAACATTTGAATCCGCTCCTGGTCCGATGGTGTGCGAGTGTTATTATCACCCTAAAACAGTTGGCCTACTCAACTCAACTCAATCCTCACTTACTTACACAAGCTACCTTATTGATTTGCTAGTATGGAAAACAAGCTTCCCTGTAGCAGTATTGCCTGAAAGGGTACACCATAGCGCTGCCTCAAGGGGTGCTTGTCATTCCAAACTGTTTTCTTCCCCCCTTTTTGTTTTTTTCTTTTTCTTTCTCCTCCTTCTTTTTTCTTCCAAACTCCTTGCTACACTCAAAGGGATAACACCCAGTAAGCGCATGAGTTTTAGTTTGTTTTTTGCCGTTTGTTTTTTGGAAAAAAGGGTGCAAGCACATATAAAGGGAAACTGCGCAGTAGCCAAGTGGAGAGAGTCGATCATAGTAACTAGAATGTAAGATAATGATAATACATAAATCAAGGATTGAATTGGTCAATTACAATGAACTGTTTGGGGTTAAAATTGAGGCCTAAAATGATAGACTTGGGACAAATATTTATCATCACACTTAGACTTACATACGAGCTAATAGCCAATGTAAACGGCGATTAAGGCTGATCAAAATAGTAGCCAACCTACTGCTTTAAAAGACTCAAAAGGAAAGAAAAATTATAACAAAAGAGCAAATTGATCAAATTACAAAAAAAATGAAAAATTTTCACAAAAATACACATAGGGATGACTTCCTACCCCCACACCAAATCTCACAATGTCCTCATTGGAGCCAAGGAGTCACAATCAACCAAAAATACATATATAACAAAAAAAAAATCTACAAAAAAATCATACAAAACAAAATATAAATAAGAAAGGGCAAAGCTATATATACAAAATAAAATAAAGAAAGAGAAAAGAGGGAACAAATTTACCAGGTTAAGTGTTGGGTGCACATAAAACTACCACACCGCCTCTCCTCATCTCAAGATCCGAGCTACCAATCAGATGCAGTCCAAGCTCACATGAGCTTATCAACACCTGAGCATGCCACTCAAATGAATGTAAGTAAGATCACACAAATATGAAACAGATGCATAAGAAAGTGATCTCCTAAAAACTATCAAATGTGGAAAAATCGAATAAGCGAATGCACTAGTCAATATGATTTTTTCAAGCATATCTCCAGGTACGGACGACTATAAGAAACAGGGGTCGTACCCCTAAATGTATCCTAGGAATCAGATAGTCACCTATTCCCCTCATGTATCGAATCAGAATCAATAAGTACATATCACAACACTCAGGGAAGGGGAGAGTGTGAGCAAGAAGAATGCATGGAATGTATCAAGAGGTTGGGGATATATTATTAACAAAATCAGGATTAGCTGGCCCTCACCAAACATCACACATGAAGTCCCTATGGGAGTTTTCATGAAGATCATACTCCTCAATAAAACATTCCCACTCAGACCGAGTATCATCCTCATCAACACTGGCGCTTACACCAAAGGTCTCACCTACCTTCGAACTCCGTCGACTGAGCTAAAGGGGAAGGTGTATCAGAAAGGTCATGATAAACGCAGTGTTGTCCCTAAGTATTAGGAAAGGATGGAGCAACTGTGAGTAAAACTAGTCAAAGGAGGGTCGAGTACTTCTCTAGTCCGGACTCTAGAGGAGGAAAAGACGCACCATCATCATACAGATTGACATCAAGTCTAGGAGAATAGAATAAGGTATTCTCAGGTGATAGGTCATACTCCCGCATTTTATTAGCAAACCTCAATTTGTTGCTCATTCATTGTCTCTATCATATTGCTAAGTCTAGCAAAGCCCTCATCAGAAATATAATAGGGATAAGAAATACTGTCTGATCAAACAATGTCAAATTTTCGCACATAGAAGGAGCATATCAGGGATACAGGGGTGGATGTACGAATTAGTGCAACTATCTTCATATTCATAAGTATCGAGCCAACCAATCAGAAAATCTCAAGCTTCATTAACATTTTTTGCACAAAAAATCCCAATACTCTAAAAGAGTACAGGTCTCACAATTCACACCATCATAAACTGTATTTAAAATTTTTCACTTTTCTAAATAAAAAATGAGCAGAAAAGTATAAATCTATCATAGTATCTCCAAAACAATTCTGCTCATATTGAGGGAAGTGGAAGCTAGACATTTTTTTTTTTCAATTTTTTTTTTTTTCCAAATTATAGCGTAGTCTCGAAATGCCAAGTAAGCCCCGATATTGAAAGGCGCCAAGTCCTCGGCAACAGCGCCAAAAACTTGTTATAAAATTTTAATATTTATAAACCCCAAGTGCAAGGTGTATCGTTGAGTACTTGGGGTGTCGTCACAGGAGTTGTTTTTCCCAACTACCAGAGCTAACGAAGCGTCTCGAAGTTAAGCGAAATCAAAAGAAAACAAAGGGTAAACTAAACTGACGCCAACAAACATAGAAAAGCAGTTGGAGTTTGTGATTTTGACAATATACGACTCCAGCTAATCGACACAAGTCCTAACCTAGATACCAGACTACTTCAAGATTAGAGGATGATCGTGTGCACCATCAAAGACCCCATCCCTCTCTCAAGGGGCATGAGCTAATCTAATTAGCTAACCACACTATTGTTCATAGGGCTATGCCCCAATTAGACACGAAACTAGCAAACCCGACTCTAGCTTGATTTGGGTGCTATTTTTATGTCCCAAACTCGGCTATTTCCTCTCCAACACTAGCTAATTGGCCTCACTTTTCAGCGTAGTCAATCGCCCAAAAATATGGAGAAAGCTCTCTCAAGCATTTCACGAACACTTGACGGTTGAGAAAAACTCTAAAGTCTAAGCTTAGATTGGGTATGATTAGGCCAAATCAAACTAATTGGCCGTCAGAGGCTAATCACAATTTGAGCCGACAAATCTAACAACTAATCTCAACAAACCCGAAAACTCAAACACTCAACTAACGAAGAACCAAGCATGAACTAAGAGAGAAGAGGCATGAAACTAACTAATTCTACCAGCAACCGAACATGAAATTATACATGAAAACCTAAATGTGGAATCAATCAAAACCAAACGTGAACTAAATTAACAAAATTCTAAAAAAGAACGAAATAAGAAATAAAGAGAAAAGAGAGAGAAGAGACTTATGATTGAAGCGAGAACTTTAAATCCATGTGCTTGAATTGCAATTTAATTCATACAATCCTAATCTAAATCTCCTCAATGGAGTTTTTAATTGGCTAAAACCTAAACTAAGCCTATCCTAAAAATCGCCTGAAGAACCCCCCGAGCGAACCCCTTGCAAAAACGCCCGAAGAAGGCTTAAATAGAAACTTCGCGAAACCGGCTTACAGGGTCCCCGGGGGCACGACCAGTAGCCTGGGGCCGGTCACACGTGCCAGGGTGGCACGGCTGTGGCCCAATGGCACTACCCCACGTGCCATTCCTGTGGCTATGGCGGTTCGGCCCCCGGTTCGCCCTTTTTGCCGGTTTTTTGGCCTGTTTTTACTCGTTTAATCCCGTCTTCGTATCTTTCCGCAACTTTGCTTATTTGGGTTATTTCCTACCAAATAATAACTAAAATAAGTAAAAATTCTAAAGATTAAATTATTAATACGAGCTAAGTTGGTGAAAGCGGCACTACAATAGAACAATTTATCGCCTATCAAAAGCTATATACTTTTTTTAGTCGTTTGCTTATATTGTGTTCGGTAAAACTTGTAGTTAAATATAATAGTAGTTTTGACAGTAGATTTAACATAATGATCTATAGACTTTAAAGAACCTCAAAGTTAGTAACAGCTAAGGTGATTTTCTCCTATTGTTTAGATAAAGTATTAATTTGCTCACTTATGATTAGACGAATTTTATATTATAGAGAAAATGATGGGTTAAAGTATATTCTCTTGATCGATTGTTGACAAACTTTTATAAAGAGTTAAATATTTATTTACACTAATTTCATTTATTATTTGTTTACTTATTTAATTCTCTTTTCAATATCATTAAGATGTACGTCCTGTTAAGTAGTCTATACACACACAACGCGCGCGCAACACACACATATATATATTGGGGCCTACTCCAGTGGGACATCTGTTCTGTGAGATGAGTAGATGAGTCGAATTTGGTTGTTTGTCTTGCCTCTCACTTGAAAATTGACTCACCAAACATAAGTACTAATGATTATTAAAACTGAAACTATTGATCACTGATTAAGATTACAAGTAAAAATATATATTATGATTTTTAATGAAAGTAAAGCTAAAATACATCAAAAATACTTTCTCCTAACTATAATTGAGGATATGAACCATGATCAACTAACATGCTTATAATGATCACCATACATAGACCAATTGATCACCAAACATAATTATGATGATCACTAAAATCGAATATATTTGTCACTAACTAATATCATAAACAAAAACATATATGATCATTTTTCTTGAAAATAAAGTTAAAATTGCAACAAGTAAAGCTTACCTAAATAGAATTGAGTGTATAGTTTATGATCAACAAACACATTCATTACGGTCACCGTAAATAGATCAATTGATCATCAAGTGTAATTCTGATAACTAATATCAGGAAAAACCCTCTAGCATTATGATTTTTGATGAACATGAAGCCAAGCCCCCCCCCCCCCAAAAAAAAAGTTCAGTTAACTACAAATTAAGCGTATAGCTTATGATTAACAAACATATTTATAATAATCACCAACCATAATTTCACGATCACAATATAAATGAAACATTCTACTCACATGTCGATGGTAGACACGATCACCAAATATATATATATATATATATATATCTATATATATATAAATATATATATATATATATTATAATATATCTATATATACTATAGATATACAACTTCATGATTTGCTAGCTACAAGAAATATATTGATGATTAACTATTGTCATACATAAAAACATATATTATAAAGATGCTTTGTGAAGGATATGATTGGTGATTAATAGTTTTAGAATTAGCGATTTATAGTTTTAGTTTCACTGATCATCAATATTATATTTGGTAATCAATTGTAAGGGAGAGATAGACAACGCCTTTATACACTCATCCCACTCATTCTATACAAAATCTCATCCTACTGAGTTGCCCCCATATACATACATATATATATATATATGTGTGTGTGTGTGTGTGTGTGTGTGTGTATACATGTATGTATGCGCGCGTACACACACACACACACATATATATACACACACATACATACATATATATACACATATATATATATATATGTATATATATATACATATATATATATATATATACACACACACACACACACACACACACACACACACATGTGTGTGTGTGTGTGTAACAAAACTTCCCAAACCTAACATTTCACAAATGACAAGCTTTCATAGCCTCAGCACTAATTTCCAACCTAAAGCCATGCTATGAAAAATAATGAAAGATTCGGGATTTTGATATATTTTTTCCTTTTTAATTTTTTTAAATATACATATTAAGAGTTTTGACTCTTATATTATGATTGTTGTTTTTTTTTTAAAAAAAATATACATAATAAAATATTGTGATAAAATATTTATCTGTTCTTCTTACACCTGTATTACATTGATACTAATAATATCGGTAATAACAAATGGAGATTGACTTTTCAATTTACTATGTTTTTTTTAGCACAAGTATTAATATAAGTATGAAATACTAAATACTAGGTACAGTATGATGATAGCTATTTTTGATTGCTAGATTATTAATTGTAATTTTATAATAGTGAAAACAAAAATTCTTTCACACGATCAAGAATATAGTTATTTTTTGCATCACAAAAAAGAATACTGTTATTTTTTTTGTGCCTTTAAAACTATTTTGGCTATTGTTTTTTGATGGAAAACTCTATTTGTTTATAGTTAGCAATAGATGTTTACTATTTAGTTTTGTTGTTTTCCTTCTAGTAAACATCATTTGGGAAAAAGAAGGATAAAATTGCACGTGTGAATTGTTTTATGATTGGCTTGATTTTTATTCACTGTTGGTGGATGGATGTGCTTGGATTGCAGATGGGGATGTCCATTTTAAAAATCTCAATGATTGGTGCTTAGCCTAAAAGTGGAAAAATCTAGAACGAGTCATCTAACTTGGGGCCATCATTCTTTATAACATCAAGTACAAAGGGTCACTAAGAAATTATAGACGATATCAAACTAGTTAATTTGAACAAGTTAATTTTTTATTCTCGTACAAATTTACTCCTAAACAGTAAATTAGAGAAGATACCATAATTGCATAGGACACCCTTTTACATAAATTTATTTCGGACAAATTATAAACAATATCATAATTGTATAAGAAACCCTGATACAGAGGGGATTGTTGACCATTGAAAATAATCTAGAGAAGGCTTGCAAGCCGACATTCTCAACTGGGCTTCATCACACATAAGGGTTTGTTCTTTTTGTTGGGAAATATGCATCGGGAAATGGGTGAAGTTAGTTGAAATTAGTAGAAATGAGTTGAAATGAGTATTTTTTTTGTTGAAGTGAGTTGAAGTAGGTTGAAGTGGATTGAATGTTTTTATATGATGGGTAGAAGTTGGCTAAAATAGTGAAAAATGGGTTGAATTGGGTTGAACTGAGTATTTTTTTTATTGAAGTTGTTGAAATGAGTTGAAGTTGGTAAATTGCAAGTTACCAACAAAACGAGCAGGGCCTAAGTAGTGAGGGTTTATCACAAACACATTGCTAAATATGTATTTGTCTTGAAATTTAGCATTATATATCATGAAATTGAGTCATTTTTTTAAATCTTTAATCATTCATTTCATTGGAGTCAAGTTACTATTAACCCAATAAGGGGTAAAAAATTGAGTCATTTAATAAGTGCGTTGCCCCACAGTATTCTCCCTTTATAATTAACTTATTTGTATTTTAATAATCTAATGTGTTTAAATAGTCCATTGAAGAAATTGACCACGATGCCAACTCGGTGAATATATTTATGTTGGAGTTTAAGGCATTAAATTGTTCCTAAAATTTTCCTAGTCCAATGTGAGCTCTCGAAAGTCTAAACTCTCATTCTACAAAAAATAGTAATTTAACTTCACTTATATTTACGGTGTGTTTGATACAGTTGAAAATCATTTTCCTAGAAAATCATTTTTCATGTAAAGTGATTTTTTATGTATGGTGTGTTTGGCAGAGTTGAAAACCATTTTTCTAGAAAATAATTTTCTTTGTAAAATGATTTTTCATATAAAATAATTTTCAACTCATATTTTCAGTTGTTTGATAATTAAAAGAATAAATGAAGTTTCTGGATAATGAGTTTGATTAGCAAATACTAAACAAAAAAGTTAAAAATGATTTTCTTTAATCTTCGAACCATATGTCGAAGAAATAGACACGGAATAGAGAAAGAGTATAAGACCGTGTGAAAGCCTAAGAAATGTAAAATCAACTTACGCTCTATTTATAGTGAAAATATTTTCCTTCATTCTGGGAAAAATGATTTTCCCCTGAAAATGAATTTTTCCTCCTTTTGCCAAACACCGTAAAATGAGAAAATTATTTTCCAGGAAAATAATTTTCACCTTTATCAAACACACCTGTAAAGTGATCTTCAACTCATATTTTCAGTTGTTTGGTAAAAGAGGAAATGAAGTTTCTGAAAAATGAGTTTGATTACCAAAAAATGAATAAAAAAGCTAAAAAGAGGTCCATTAGTGAAAAAACAAAAATAATTAAGATGTTTAAAAAAATGAAAATTTATATTTTGTTCTTTGGGTAATTATATTACAATGGTGGTGTATGTCATCTAAATCAAAGTTATGACAATATGTACATTTGTTAATTTTTTGATCTTACCTACTGCCAACAATTTGATGCTAGTAACGCTTATTGATTTCCCACCTTCGAGTAGGAATCCAAACAAAGAAGAGGAAAAACCTAGTGTGTTTCTCTATCTTCTCAACCCTGACAATAAATTACAAAGCGTTTTAGATTTCGATGAAATTATGATTGTTACATTTACTGGCATCGGTATCGGTATCGACATCGACATCGGGACGATATAGTTTCGTTAATCTTTAATATGCTATCTTAATCTTCAAACTATGTCACTGCCTTAATCTTCGAACCATATGTCAAGGAAATAGACGTGGAAGAGAGACAGAATGTGAAACCGTGTGAGCACCAAAGAAACGTAAAATCAACTTACGCTCCATTCAAAGTGAAAATATTTTCCTTCGTTCTAGGAAAAATGATTTTCCCCTGAAAACAAATTTACCCTCCTTATTTTATCAAACATCGTAAAATAAGAAAATTATTTTCCGAAAAAATAATTTTCATCCCTACCAAACACACCCTTAGCTTCCCACATGCCCCCTCCAACAAAAAGTAAATACTTACCCTATCTTTAGGAATGAGAGTTTGAATTTTTATAGGGGCATGTAAGAAAAGAATGTCGACTTTATTTTCCCGTACCTCTCTAATTCTTCCCTCAAATGGCTCGAAAAAATTAAAAAATGTGCTCCCCATTACGTTGTACGTGATGAATGGCGGAAATATTTTAGATAGGTCATTTCACCAACCAAAACATTAAGATTTTAATATCCTTTGAATTCAGGATAGATAAAAAAGGGGAAAAGAAAACATAATAAATTAACCCTTTGATGTTATATTTGGGAAACTTAAATGGCCAAGAGGGAATGACAATTGTTAATTTCATATACCTCTCAACTCGGTTTATATTTACGGTAAATATGATATTTTTATTTTTATTTTTCAAAAAAAGGGCTAAAATGAGATAAATGAGCGATTGCAACTACCCCAGTTTCAACCTGGCTGTAACGCCCCAAAATTTTTGGTTACTAATTTTGATTCAAGTGTGAATTCCTGATTAATGTGTATGTATTTTATGTGTTTTATTTTAGATATATATGTGTTTTAAGTTAATATGATTGTGTTTTGAGAATAACTTGTTGAATGAGTATACGACTAAGGATTTGCTTCAAAAAAAAAAAAAAGAAAGGAAGAAAAGTCAAAAAAGGGGGGCTTGACCCAAAAAAAAAAAGAAAAAGGAAAAGGAAATTGGGGAAGGGGATTTACGTGAACTTTGGGGGGGGGGTTTCAACACAAACACACACCACACACGTAGAGAGGCAAAGAAGAGGAAGAAGAAGAAGAAGAAGAAGAGGAATTCGATTTTAGTTTCGATTTGCAGATTAAGGTGAGTAATTCTTATTCTTCTTCAACCTAAAATTGATTAAGGCAAGAAGAATTTGAAAACCTAGGGTTCGAATCTAAGAAATCAAGCGAAAATTGAAGTATGAATTTGATGTTTTTAGGGTTTGATAGAGGAGAAAATAATCTTCGATTGATAGAAACTCACCCCTAAAGTTGCTTGTTTAATTGTACTTTTTGGATTGATTAGGGGGTTGTGAGTTGTTGGGTATGTTGTGAATTCATCCAATTTAAATGATGGATTTTTGGATTGATTATTGGTATTGGATGAACAAGAGAATTGAAACATAAGTGTTGAATTTTCGGATTTTGCACAGGTCTGCTACTGTTTGATTTTTTGTGAATTACTGGCAGCTTCAAAAATCCTGAAATGTTTTACTGTAGGTTACTCAGGATACTAGGCAACTTCTGGTAAAGTTTTATGAATGTTCGATGTGTAGTTTGTAAGTTATGAATTTTTATTTGAATCTGCCCTGTTTTCAGTATGTAAATTCAGATCATGTTTGGAATTACTGTGAGCTTTTGGGTTGGAGAAAAATTATGCAATTTTTACTGTAGAATAACAATGATGTCTAGAAATATCCTGTAAATTTTCATGAATTTTGGATGTGTATTTTAGAAGTTATGAATTTTCGATTGAGACTGCCTTGTTTTGGTACCTGATTTCGGTTACTGTTTTAATTTGTTATGAAAGGTTTGCTTGGAGAAAAATTATCAAATTATTACTGTATATTCCTCATGATATGGAGTGTTTGCTGGTAAATTGTTGTGAATTTTGGTTGTGCATATTAAAAGTTATGAATTTTTGAGTTTAATTTGCAGATTTTTGATTATTTTGGCTGACTGTTTGAATTTCTGGGAATGATTGGCGTGGACAAAAATCATGAAATTAATATGTTAGAATCTACATGTCATTTTTCAATTTCCTGCAAAGTTTGGTAAAGATTGGATGTGTATGATGTGAGTTATGAATTTTTGAGTTAAAGTAACTTATTTAGTGTAATTATGGGTTATTTGCATGTTTAATCCGTAAATTAGATATGAAAAAGCCATTGTTGAGCTTCCTAAGAATTCTGCTTGTGCGATGAATAATGGGAAACTTGTGAAAGTATTTTGAATGGAGACAATGAATTATACGATTTTCTTAAGTTATGTTTTGGGGAAAAAAGTTCATGTCTTGCTTTAGGCTATTACAGGGCGTTCTAGAACTATGGCCATAGAAGTAGTTGTCTTTGTGTTTGGAGCTGTGTCAGTCGTTGGCTGGTACCTTGAGTGGGCGCTGCCCGGTTCGCCAATTGGCTCTCAGTTTGTGTTATTTGGGAGCTGTGTGGGTCCCTGGTTTTTCAGGATGTGAATGTGACTCCACAGTTTGTGTTTTGAGGACATCTACGTACTCTAGAGCGTTGGGTTCCTGGTTGGTACCTTGAGTGGGCATTGCCCAGTCCGCCAGGATGTGTTTGTGACCCTTGTGTTTTGTGATAGTTCTTTGTGTGAGGCATGAGTTGTTTTCCCTTAACCTAAAAGTTTTGCATTCAGTTAAGAATATGTGATGTGTTGTGAAATTGATTTTGGCTTGGATTCGGATTTCGGATGTGACATGGAATTGGGTTTCGTTTGGATTTGAAATTTGGATCAGTTATGAAATCAATTTTGATCTTAGTTTTGGATTTTGGATTTAGTTTTGGATTTGAAGGTTCATTCAAAATATCTTCAAGCTTGTGATTGAATTTGGAATGTGTTTATGGCTAGTACGCGAACTTTTGTGAAAAAGATTGCTTTGATGTGTGTGCTAATTGTGGTTATGGGCGGGCCGTTACGTTGCTTAGCAGATTCTGCTCTCTTTTGGACTCTAGTGAGGACTATGAGCCCAAAGGACGTGATTGGTATGGGACAATCATGGTTAGTTTAGTGAATAGACTAACCGTAGAGTTTGTTCAAGAACTTACGTGAAAACGAGAGTCCTTGAATTGTACTTGGTATGGGACAAGTACGACTAAGCTACGCTAATTGCCTATTCCATGACATAAGTATATTGTGGGTAGTTGTGATATTTGTGAATATATGAGATATGGAGGTATGAGTTTATCTTGATTCTTGAAGCCTACAAATATTTGTCTATATGTCGTGAGATATGTGTACTACGTGATTATGTGTGAACCGGTTAATGTGCAAAGTGTAACAACGGGGAAGGTAAGGGTTATTCACTGGGCTCGAGGAGCTCATGATCTCACCATTTTTCAGGTTCTGGAAACCAAAAGGGACCACAGGAGCATTAAGATAACTTATTTGGACCTGGAGGGCTCGTTATATGTATATGTTATTGGTTATGTTTAGTAAATACAGTTTTGTATTTCGATTTGGATATATGTAAGAACATTTTGTATATGGTTCAAGTATATATGCAATGTATGTTTTAGAACTACCGGCCCGAACTCTCGTTAGACTGTAATTAGAGCTCCCGCTCCTATCAAGAAGTTAAGTAAGATCATAGAGCCTTGTGGGCGCCCTTGACCGAGCGTCCACGGCGATGACGCGTCCGTCCACTTCGGGCGGGGCGTTACACTGGCCCAGATTAGGAAATCACTTTTCAACTACAACAGGTCAGACAAATAGAAATTGAGCACAAACAATGCTAATATTATCAAGTAGTTCCGCTGGATCACACCTTATTTGTTTGTCAAGCAGCGATGTTCACTGCATCCTTCTTCAATTTGGGGGCTTTTGGCTATCCATCCTATAGCCGGCCGAAAAGGAACTGCATTGATCTTGAATAGGATGATCGACTAGGGTAGCCCTCTTGGTTCTCGAACCTTTGCCTTTTCGCACCTGTCCTCCGGGTCTTACCGCGGTTGCTAGCAAAGAGTTAGTCGGGGCTTCTTCCTCGAGTCCTGCCATGATCGTGACCACTCTTTGTCTATATTTCCCTTACTATTGAGGATATCCAAATGAAATACAATCAATTCAGTTTCATTATCACCCCTTCTTATTTTATATATAAAGAAAATTCATTAATGAAAAATCATACGACATCTACATCAATAATCTTCTGACAAAAATAAATCTAAAATATCAAACATATCTCTATTTCAACAAAATTAATTGTAAATATACTCTCAATCGGCTTTGTATTTGTAGCATCATTATAGCAACAAACCACGTTCTTTGACTTCAATTCGTCTTTCCCGAACATCAGCGAACTATTGCATAACTTTATATAATAGGTCTCTGTGTGATATAAAAGATCTAGCTTGAAAGAAACATCATCTTGATCCACCTATATGAACTTCCATTGTTAAATCATTCCTAATTGAACCCAATGAAACAAATTGATAAATTAGAAAAATACTCTCTAACTGACTCATTAATCCCGATAAAACTTGCACAAATAAGCAAAAGAAATAACTCGCACAAAAGGCAAGAAACAAAACTTTAGAATGGAAACCCCTAACTCTCATAAAAAGGAGAAAACTCTAACCCTCACTATAAGGAGAGAAATCCAACTCCCCCAAGAAGAGAAAATTTATTAGAATGAACTAACAATGTCAAGCAATTAGACTTTTTACTTTAAAACAAACGTAAAAAAGATACTGAGTTTTAGATTTGTCAAATTACACTTATTTAAATAATGATGTACTTCTTCAAATGTAAAGAGGACAAAATAAGCCAAGGTTAGAAAACTTTTTTATCTAAATAAATAAATAAGCAAATAAATGACAAATAAATAAATAAATTTGACAGTTTAAATCTAAGTTATTTTTCTCTTCAAGTAACATTGAAAAATTGTAATTATCTAGGCATAGATTTATCTACATAAATAAGTGTTGAATATAAGATATTTAAGTGTCAAATTCAAGCGAAACTCAAAAAAATTGTACATATGCCTTAGATATACATTATAATAAACCGAATTTAAGGAACTCAAAAGAGACTTTTACGTCCCTTAGGAGTTAGCGTTTGTAGTAAGATACTTAGTTTTCATAAGAAATGCTGAGATTTCATTGTCCCTAGGCTGCGTATGTGCATGTTTTAATCTATTTATTCAAAAGAAATTCAATACAAAGTGTGCAAAGAAAAAAACCTTTCAGAGAAAAGAAAATTCAGAAAATTAATGACGAATTTGTAAATAGAGTGAGACTTAATTAGCACACTGTCATGCAAGCAAAAATATTTATAATTTAAGAGAGTATATCATATTTTTGCGGATATTTTATATTGAGAGAAGAAGGCCACAAAAACAATCAGGGAAATATTGCGTAAATTTTTAGCAAGGGAACCCTTGAGCGAAATTGGTCAGAGCGGCCAGATGTGAGAGTCTTATTTGACAAATAGTTGGTAGTTATTAGCTGTTTGTTGTTAATTGTTTGAATCAGCCGCTTATATTATAGAATTTTTAGTCAGCTGTTCATAGAAAACATTTGGTAAAATGAGCTGTTCATAAAAGATATGTTTGGTAACATTCTTTATATGCCACATCTCTAATCTATTATTTTATTGAACGAATTTTTTTATTTGTTGGTCATCTAATTTTATTTTCAACAATAAGTAAATTTACGTTATATGTATAAATTACCTTAATTTACATCATATTTTCTTACTAATTCTTTATAATTTATATTCATTTTTTGCCTCAATTTCCTTTCCATTTGAATCTATATTTACATAATAGTTATGACTTATAAACTTATTTTGTTATTTATTGGACATAATCTTTTTTTTTTCACATGAACTAAAATTTATATGAAGTTCAAATGAACTATATAAGTAAAGTATAAATAAAATAATCCACATGAATAAATAACTAAATAGCAATTAAGTAAAATAGAAATAAGACACGTATCATGATACTATGTAATTAAGTTGATCATATCACATATTATTTGCAGGGCTATTGTAATAGGTAACATAAGATTTAATGGTACATATGTAATTTCTCCAAAATCTTGGGTAATTAGGTATTTTCCATAAAAAAATTGTTTAGAAAAAGCTATTTGGAATAATCTTTTAAAAAAGAACTGTTTGAATTCAAACAACTCTTTCAAACAGGTCTTGACCAAATACTATATTGGTTGTTGGACCAACTAAAATAGCTATTGGTTGTTGGACCAATTAAAACATACTATCTCGTTCGATGACACAAACCCCATGATGTTTATGTTAAACTTAATTTTGATGGATCCCTGATTAGAAATAATGCAGCAGGAGGATTTCTTGTACGTAACTGGAAAGGTGAACTGCTCCAAGCAGGAGCATCCAACTTTGGCAATACCTCCATTATAGTGGCTGAAGCATTGACACTAAGGTTAGGACTTCGTGAGGTTATTAATGCTGGGTACAAATTTATCCAAGTAGAGGGAGACAGCAAGATCATCATCGATGCTATAAAAGGTAAAATTCAAGCCCCTTGGCAAGTTGATTTCATCATCAAAGATATTAAGACGCTCATGGAAACAAACACAAGTATTACTTTTCGCCACATTTTTCGCGAAGGAAATGTTGCAGCCGCTTGGATGACACGATTTGAGCACTCCATTACTTCTCCAATTTTTCGGAATTGTAGTCATGCATCAGATTTCTCTTCTATTTTACATGATGACAACTTAGGTAGAACCCTTGTGAGAAGGGTTGTCTAGGTATTTTGTTGTATATTTACCCTTTTCACAAAAAAAAAAGCTAAAACTTTCCCAGAAAACTATTCCATTTCAAAAAGCCTTTGCAACCAAACACCCCCTTAGGCATTGATCTAGTAAGTGTTGAATGTAAAAATATTTAAGTGTTGAATGAAAGAGAAACTCAAAAAAATAAAAATAAAAATCCGTACATGTACCTTAGGTATAGTTTGTAATGAACCGAATTTAAGAAAGTAAAAAAGAGGTTTATTGTGCTCCCTTGGGGGTTAGCTTTTGTGGTAGGGTGTTCAGTTTTCGCAAGAGATACGAAAGTTTCAGTGTTCCTAGACAGTGTGCGTGTTCGTTTTAATCTATTCATTCAAAAGAAATTCAATACAAAATACCTATTTAAAAAAAAGAAAAAAAGAAAACAATCTATAAAAAAAAGAACATTTAGAAAATTAATAATGAATTTGTCAATAAAGTGACCTATTTAGTATAGTGTCATGCGAGCAAAATACATACAATTGAAAAGAATCATTCATGCTTTTGCATTGCAAAAATTCTATATTAATAAAAGTTGATGAATGAACAATTAAGATGAAGAAAAGGAGAGGAATAATAATAATAATAATAATAATAATAATAATAATAATAATAGTAGCAGTAGTAGTAACAAAACAACAACAGCAACAACAATAATAAAAGTAAAGAGGGGAAAATTATGTTGTATGCACCAAAAAGCTCCACCTCCCCACCCCCAAAATTCCAAAATATTACGCTCCATAAAACAACGAAATAACTTGAGAAAAGTTTGTCAACCATGCAGCAAGAATTCATAAAAGTGTTGAGCATCTAGGGCACCAGGTTTTTCTGCCTTCTGTTGTATAGGATATGCTAATGAAAATCATGGCTTAAAACAATTGACATTAACTTGCAAACCCCCCCCCCCAAAAAAAAGGCAATAATCATGTAGCTTCTCAGTAATTTCGATATACTATATTAAATGCTTATACTTGTTGGGGAGATCCAAGGAAGGAGCCCACTTCAACCAAGGTCCATGGCAACAAGCCCAAGTGAGGTTCCATCCTAAAACCAATTGGTTTTGGGATGGAACCTTATTTAAGCTTATATGCATGACTCGTTATTTAAAGCCCAATTAATATTAAAATTTAACATGGTATCAGAGCGGGTTGCTCGATCTTGATTTGCCACTGTCCCCGTTTGATTAAAATTGTGTGCACGTGTTGGGCCTTGTTAGTAGCCCACACGTGAGGGGACGTGTTAGACTATAAAGTGGGTATTATCCCACATTGATAAAATTCAAAGAATATAACAGTGGGTGTTGTCCCACATTGATGAAATAAAAGGGCTTGAGCATGTATATAAACTTATGAGTTACTCCACCTATTGCCAATTGGTTTGGGGATGGAACCTTATTTGAGCTTATATGCATGACTCGTTGTTTAAAGCCCAATTAATATAAAAATTTAATAGATGTCTTCTATCATGAGGGTAGATATTCAGAAATTCGATGGGGATATTAGCTTTAATCTCTGGAAGGTGCAGATGAGAGCTGTTCTCATCTAGCATGGGTTGTGGAAGGTTCTAAAGGGACCTCACGTGAAACCCGAAAAGATGACAGAGGAGCAATGGGCAGCAGAACTGAAGGAGAGGCGTGGGTCACTGACGAAGGAAGAATGGGAAGAACTGGAGCTGAAGGCAGTTTCAGCCATACAGCTGTGCCTGGCACCTCATGTCTTGCGAGAGGTGCTCGATAAGGCGACTGCAGTGGATCTGTGGACTCGACTAGAAGAACTCTATATGACAAAGAGTCTAGCCAATAAGATCCGGTTGAAGGAAAGGTTGTACATCTTTCGTATGGCTGAAGATACTCCTGTCCAAAAACACTTGAATGAATTTAATTCTATTCTGGTAGATTTGGAGAGTTTAGATGTTAAAATTGAGGATGAAGATAAGGCTATTTTGCTTGTTGTGTCGTTACCCCTTTCTTATAAACACTTTAAGGAGATTATGTTATATAGTAATTCTAATACTATATCGTTTGAGGATGTTAAGTCAAACCTGTTGTCTAAGGAGAAGTTTGATCTTGACATTCATGCTGATTCTACTAAGGGATTAGTAGTAAGGGGTACAACAACTGAAAAGGGGAACGGTAATAGGAGTAAGAACCATTCCAAGTCTAAAAATCCTCATACTGGTAAGACCTACAATTACTGTGGTAAATTGGGTCATATTGTTGCTAACTGTTGGAAACTGCAAAAAAAGAAGGAGAAAAAAGAAGATAATTCTAATGAGCCTGCTGAAACTTCATTTGCTGAATCTGATTCTGATGGTGACGTTCTGTTTGCTACCTCTACTGAGGGGGGGAGCGATTCTGATTGGATTCTTGATTCTGGGTGTACCTATTATATGTGTCCTCACAAGGATTGGTTTTCAACATATGATCCAGTTGACTCAACTGTTGTTCACATGGGCAATAATGCCCAATGTAATGTAACTGGAATCAATACTGCTAAAATCAAGATCCATGATGGTGTTGTCAGGACATTATCGAATGTTCGTTACGTTCCTGACTTGAAGCGTAACCTCATCTCGTTGGGCACCCTTGAATCCAAAGGGTGCAAATATTTAGTTGAAGGTGGAGTTCTGAAGGTCTCGAAGGGCAGTCGGATTCTACTGAAGGGTTTGAGATAAGGAGGCCTCTATGTCTTGCAAGCATCTACTATGACAGGTTATATGAAGAAAGGTTCACATAAGTCATCTCCCAGAGCTAAGTTCAAGCATTGCGTGGACTCAGTTGGCATTCACAGTATTTAAGTGCCCTTTGGGGCATTGCCCCTTGGGGGGCGTCACCTTTCGGAGTGCGATGACGGCGATAGAGTTTGGAGATTTTGGTCCAAGGTGGAGATTGTTGGGTTTTATGACCCAAAATTCGAGTACTGGCACGGTGGGACCACGCTGCGCGAGCACGGGCGTGCCAAGACGAAGGAGCAGACGACGAAACAGGCAGAAAAACGGCACGGGGGTGTCGTGCCACGTGGCACGGTCGTGCCACGTGGCACTGGGTGGCCGTGCCTCGTGGCGTTTTGCCGCCTCTTCTGTTTGGCGGCTAGGGTTTTGTCTGGGGGAGTTTTCTTCCTGGCGGCTAGGGTTTCATCCTAAGGGGAAAAATCCTATTTTTCAGGCCCTATATAAGGAGGGTCATGTCTAGGATCTAAAATCACTCCTGAATCCCTAAACACATTGAGAGGTAGAGAATTGTGAGAGAGATTACAAGAGAGGTTGTAATTCTGCTGTTGGATCAAATCACTTGTTGTGATTGTGATCGTTTTGTATTCTCCCTACTCATATAGTGGATTGATTGTGCTCGTCGCCGTCCGTGGTTTTTTCCTGCATTGGGTTTCCACGTTAAATCTCTTGTCTTCTTATTTCTGTTTCTGTTATTCTACTTGAATTTCTGAATCTCTAACTCATCCTATCGCTTCCGCTATTGTTGTTGCTCTAATATTTTCCTAACAACCTAACAATACTTAATTTCATTAACCAAATGAGTATTAATTTGTTCCACGGTTAAATTCTCACTTATCAGTTCCTTATCCTTAATATTATTTTATACCTTAAAAGGCAATGAGGATTGTTACCATTCATGCCACTATTCATATGAATAGTGGTGACAACAATGCAATTTTTCAAGTTTTATTTACTTACGAGTTTTTGGGAGAAAACATGCATTTTTTTTTTCACCTTTTTTAATGTTCATTCGATGTCTCTAATTTCTTTTCATTTAATCTGCTTTCTTTTTTTGTTCCTTCATTAAAAGTGCACACTTTTTTTTATGTGCTTTAGTAAATCTTATTTTCATACTTTTTTTAAAAAAATGTCTTTTTTTTGTTAGATAGGCCATATTCATTAAAAAAAAAAAAAATCACTTTACCAAATATTTTTTACATCAGAATTTTCAAACACTTCTCTTGCAAATTTTATCTCACACGATTCTCCCTCATTTACAATCTTTTATAAAACTTAGTGTTAGAAGTCAAAATATTAAAAAAATACAAACTTTTATAAAGAAGAATCATCTTCAAACACATTCATTAATTATTGTAGAATCCTAAATGTACATGTGATGCATCACATTTTTACCAGGAAAACAATGCCGATTTTGATCAGCAGTTCATCAATATTCTTACCGGCTACTTGCTCGTGAACCTGAACTTATTCATGCGCAACATGTGCGATTCAGCCGATTCTTACACCTAGTTCGGAAGTATTTACCTTCACTTTGTTTGACCTTTTCTGAAATCATTTTTCAAACCCCACCCATTCATAATAATAATTTTTGTCCACTTTGAGGTTAAATACAATTAATTTTAAACAAACCAAAATGGTTAGATTTGTCATGAATTTGTGGTGCTGATTTTTCCTCAAATTTAAAAAGAAAAAATGAGCAAAAGCCTCAAACTTATGGTGAGAGGGATTAGCTAATTGTTGACACCTTTAATATCAATCACCAAAACAATTGACAACATCCCTCATACCCAATTCTTCTCTGGCTTCGAAAATGGCTTTCAATGTTTAGGGTTTATATGAAAAGTGAAAATAAGTTGAGGAGGGAGTTGCTGTTGAGCAAGAACTAGAGCAAATTTGAAGCAAAATAGAAATAAAAATAAAAATAAAAATAAAAGGCCTACGTCCTGCGCTTCGAAGGAGTAGATTAAAGATGAAAGTGGAAGGAAAAAGACACAATAAGCAGCCTGCTCCTTTCTTCTTTCTTTCAAATGCCTTCTTTTTTACTTCTCTTTTCTTCACAAAAGGGTTGATTAAAAATAAGACAACACTTTTCATGCCGTGCCACTTTTTTAACCGAAAATGCACCGTTTATGTTATTATTCACAGATGTAAATGATGTTGTGAACTATTATGTACTCCGATCAAGGTGGGTAAAACTCGTTATCAATAGGAGGAGATCAAAAAATCATTTTAGAAAAATCAAGAGAGGCAAAGGTAAATATCTTCGTAAATTCAAGTATCAATTACATCAACTTATGCACATTCCTTCAAGAAAAAATAAGTTGGTATCATGGTATGTTACCTCGAAAAACAAAGGCTGATAGACATTCCACAAAAATTCATGCAACAAAATAACATTATCAACAGGGGCGGAGCCAGAATTTAAATCAAAGGGGGGCGAGATTAATAATACACATAATATAAACTTTAATAGTCCTTGAAATAAAATGCATAGCTCCAAAACTCCCAAAAAAAAAAACCATACAAGGGGCCAGCAAGAGTCGAACCCGCGACCAGGTGAAATAAGGAGCGGCCAACGACCACCCGGGTAAGCATGGCTTTGCAAATTTTGTTTCAACGAATTCATATATATATACTTTTATATGCACAAAATATATGGGCAAAGTATGCAAGGGGCCAGCAAGAGTCGAACCCACGACCACGTGAACAAGGAGAGGCCAGCAACCACGTGGACAAGCACGCTTTTGCAAACTATGTTTCAACAAATTGATATATATATATATTTGTTTATACAGAAAATATCCCATACTTAATTTTTTTTCCCCAAAAAGCTGGGGGGTCAATTAACCCCCCTTGCCCCAACATAGCTCCGCCAGTGATTATCAATCACCTATTATTAGATTAGGGGGGAAAAAAAGCAAAGACCATACAAATTTCAGATGAGGAATATTTTAGAATTATTGGTGATATATATGAGAAAGCACATGATTAGTCATAGACTACAAATTTTACTGTGCCCAGCTAATATTCCCACTCCAATAAGAAAAATATAGAACTCAAGTTTAGGCCCCTACCACAAAACAAAAACAAAAAAACAAAAAACAAGACAAATAAATCGTATCCATATTACAAGGAAATAATGATATTATTATGGGTAGTACGTAAATCACCCAAAGAATCCGCTTGATTTGACGATTTCCTTTTCACTGCAATAAATTGGTCATGTCTATTTTGCAAGAAATTATTGTCAATGCTGTAGAGAAAGTGACATACATGCTTACTTTTTGGCTAGACTGTTATGGCCATTATATTGCATTTCTGTTCTTGGTATTTAGGCCCCGTAGGTTATTTTAGATTTATTAACTTCAATCAATTTTAATAAATTTTAATTCACTTGAAAAAAATCAACCTCAACCAATCTCAACTTACTTCAACCAACTTCAACCCACCCCTTCATAAATTTAATAATTTAGTGTCATGTGAGATTTAATTATTTTTGTAAAGTAGTATGATTTGAAAATGGTGGAAATTTATAAGTAACTTAGGGTGCATAAAAGGATGAAGTAGGTCAAAATAGGTTGAAGTCAGTTAAAGTAGGTAGAATTTTTTTAATATCATAAATTGAACTTTAGTTGATAGTGGAAGTGGATTGAAGCAGGTTGAAGTGAGTTTAGGTTGATATTTTCAAATTTATCCATGAAAAAAAAGGCACATATATAAAAAGTTATCATCAATAAACTTTGTAACCCAAATCGTTAAAAATAATTGACAAGTTGTGCTGACCTCCAACTTTCAAAAAAATAGTTACAAAATTATGAAATTACAATTCAGTGAAAAAATGCACTAAAAATTACAATAACTTTATAAATTATCACACATAATTACATTCTCATTATTTTAACCCACTTCAACCAACTACAAAAAAAATATACCAACTTCAACTCACTTCAACCTACTTCAACCCACCTCAAAAAAAACTATCAACTTCAACCCACCTCAACCAACTTCAATTCACTTCAACCTTTTACCCACCCCTATTTACCCACGAAAAAAAACAAGCCCTTAGTTGATTTGAGTGATGCTCTACCATAAAAAGTTAATACTATTATTAGGTCCTGTTCTTTTTATTGATAAATCTCAATTTATTAACTTTAGTTAGTTTCAATTCACTTCATCTCACTTCACCAATTTCAATAATAAATATTGAGTTCAACCAACTTCAATACACTTCCCACTATCTTAACCAATTTCTACCCATCATACAAAAAAAACAAAAAAATTCATTCCACTTCAATCAATTTCAACCCACTTCAATAAACTTAAGTCCAATCCAACCCACTTCAACTTACTGCAACCCACTTCACACATTTATCAACCAATTTCACACATTTATCAACCCATATTTACCAATGAAAAGAACATGTCCTTGGTTTGAATGAAGCTCTATTGTAAAAAGCTATTCTAAATCCCTAATGATGTATTAATTAACAATTGATCACATAATCTCCCGCTATATACGATGTCAATACTTTATAATAGTCTATTGTAAATTGATCTTTTCCAAAAATTTACATTTGTTTTTCTTTAACTTCATCGTTCTAGTGTTATTCAAAGAACTCAAGCAAAATGGCAAAAGTTTTGGAACACATTTTTTTTAAAAAAATTAATTTTCTAATATGACAATAATAAAGGAGTTGTAAAGTAAATTATAATATATTCTGCAACCATAAAATCTAGAACCCAAAATTGATATTATAAAAAGCATTTTCAAAATTTAATAGTAAAAATTATTTTCGATCATAATTTGTGAAAATAATAGACTACTTAATTACAATTGTTATTAGATTCATAGTGAAGTTGACAAATCACAAATTTAACTAAGAAGAAGTTAATTATAATAATTACAGCGGGAGAGAGAAGTGAAATAACATGGCCCAAAGAACAAAAAAAACCAAAAAAAAAGGTTCAAAAGAAGATAGTAAGATCTAAGAAAGGAACTTTTCACAGCGAAATAGCCAATGGTGGATCGAAACAAACTCATTTCTGAAGAAAAATGACAGAAAGAAAGAGCAAAACTATTTTTCCCAAAACTGACACATTTTGTAAAATCTTCGATTTTGTTGGCATCGGTCAACTATGCAAAAGTATCCTTTTTTCTTTTTCTTTTTTTTTGGGTCTGCATGCTGTGCAAAAGTATCTTTCGTGTGACATTTTGTACATGTACAAATACATCATGGAGGCCCCCCCCCCAACTCCTTCCTTAATGCAAGACTTAAGTGGCAAGTAAGTTTTTTACTTTTTTTAATAGGATTTTTTTAGTTGATGATAATTAAGTAGATCGAACTCTTGAGAGAAAGGCTGTCTAAATCTTATGTATTTATCCTCTTGTGAAAAAAAAATTCTGCTTTTTCTAGGGAAATTTTAGAAATTTTTAGATGGTTGATCTTTCCAAGTATTCTTCAAAAACTTGGTCGTAAAAGTGATTCACAAGCTTTGTGCAAAAGCAAATTTTACATTTTTACAATGATGATAAATTTTTCTTTAAAATTTTACTAATTTGTTTACATATTTAGTTGGGTTTGAGGAAGATGTACTTCATCTTTTTCTGAGTTTAGTACATCATTAAATGAAAATAAATGTAACTTGCAAAGTTTTGAATTTCAATATCATAAGAATATAGTAGGAGTATGCATCTTAGTAGAAATGCTAAATAATTAAAGTTCTATTTGGTTGGAGCACTTTGGTATATTGATAAAGAAGTTGTAATTTGCAAGAATCAATTTACTCTATCTATTTTACAAATGGGAGTAAATTAGGCTAACTACAAGTCTTTTGGGCAAGGGAACTTTGAGGGATTCTTGGATTGACTTTTTATAGTGACTTTTATTGCTTTTCCAATGATTCAAAAATTGTTTTGTCAGGTTTTAGACATTTTTAGAAGAACTTTCAATTTTTGGAATTACCACATAAATCTCAAGCATAATAATGTAAGCTTTTATGGTTTTTTTTTTTAACTAAAAAAAATCTGTACGACTAATTAATGGACTTTATTATGCCCTATTATAAACTCCTCCTATTTTGTAAAATTAGTCCTTTGTTATTTTTTGCTTGTGGACTAACATTAAAACTTCTCTCTTCTAAATCATAGAAAATTAACATTTTAAATAAAGGTTTAAGAAAAATTATTCTTGCAAGTAGATTTTTGAAAGTAACAAAATCTTGCAACCATATATTCTTGCAAGTATATTGCCAACGTTATATTCTTAAGAAATACTACATGATTTTATTAGAAATTTGATTGTTCAACTTAATGGAGATTTTAATGAGCGAACCGGTCACATAAGCTAATTAATTGCTTGGTTGCCTCGGATGTGGCTTATGTGAACATTATCAAAACATTCTAAATCACTTGTTAATCATAAATTAGTATTTAAATTTGTCAAAGTACACAATTTGAGTTACTAAAGACGTGGCTTATTTGAACATATATCCAAGCTTTCCAAAATTACTTATATATCTTAAATTGGTACGTGAATTCACCGTATTATTGAAAATTTCCACTATAAAGCTTGAGTCACATTAAGATATTGCATTTGGCCATCTTAAAAAATTCAGATCTTCTTACCTTAGATGCTCCATTTTACATTGTCATCGCTTCTGTAATAATAATCGGGAAAAAAAAAATTTAAAACTTAAATTTTTTTTACTATAGTTAATTGACATATCTAGTCTTTAATGTTAGATTCAAGAGCAATCTTTTTAGAAATTTTGAATTCATAATAATTTGTTTTCATTTAAATCCCATGGAGTTTTATCACCCAATCTTAGTTTTTTTTTTTTTTTGGGTGCAATTAGTAAAGTTATTTGGCAATGAAGAAATAAATGCTGTTATGTTTCTATTATTATTATTCTGGACATAAACATGGTAGGCTTTCATAAGCAAATCGGCATAGAGATAATGTAATATTTGGTTGAAGCGAATGTTACAAATTCAATTCCACTTTCATTTCTCAGTTTCATTTTGGTCTGACTCGTATGTCAACCACATGGTCAATTTTGCAGCAATCATTGCTAATATTCCCTAAAAAGATTATCCCAACATGGGTGATGAGTTGCCTGAAACGGAAACTCTCTACTGAATTTCTCAAGGGTTTTTGTATCCCAATTATTTGAATTATTGGAGCTTCGAATGTTGATAATTTGATATAGGGGAATAGTTTTGAACAGTCTAACTTTTTGATGTATTTATTTTGAATAGCGTATATGGGTGATTTTATGTTGTATTTTTTAGGAAATTTGAACTTCCAAATGAATGTATGCGACTTAAATTTCATACGTTTATATTGTTTAAAGGAAATATCATTTAGAACTATATAAAAATTACATTCACAAATCACCCCATGTACTATTGGAAATAAATGCCTCAAAAGGCCAGATTGAAGATTGTTAGGAATTATTTATTCATATTAAATTATTGACATTCAAATCCTAAGGAGTTTAGATTATTAGTGTCCAACAACTCTTTTTTGTCATATCAACCATTTGTTTTAATGAATCACAATTCTAATACCTCTTTTAAGTGATAAGTTGAGTAAGCTTGGAGGCTGACCGTATAAAGAAATCTTGGAAATACACACCACTAAGGGTATGTTCTTCTCGTTGGGAAATATGGGTTGGTAAATGAGTGAAGTTGGTTGAGATTGGTAGAAATGAGTATTTTTTTTTTTTTTTTTGGATAAAATAAGCTGAAGTGGACTGAAGTTAGTTAAAGTGGTTTAAAGTTCGTTGTAGTGGGTTGAATTTTTTTTTGGGTATGATGGGTAGAAGTTGGTTAAAATAGTGGGAAGTGGTTTAAAGTTAATTAAGTTGAAATTTTTTTAATGCAGTTCGTGAAATGGGTTGATGTGGGTTAAAGTTGATTGAAGTTAGTAAATTTGAATTTACCAATAGAAAGAACAGGACCTAAATGACGGCACTAATTTCACACATGCAACTTCCACACTAAACGCCGCTGCAATGTTGAGTTATACGATGAGCATAACAAACAAATAATTGATGACTTTAGGAATGTAATTAGCGGATATATTTGGTTATACACAAACAATAACCATCAGATTGTGACTTGTTAACTTTTGTAATGTAATTGTCCAGCTCTTGTAAATCCAGTTGTCATTCAACTTTATTATCTTATGTTTTTTTAAAAGTTCTTTATAATGATTGTCATTTAACTCTTTTTATTTTATTGCATAATTTATGGTTCCAATATAAAATTTATCCTCCAAAAATTGAATTACTTGGCCAAAATTATCGTTGATAATCTTGAACATTGCTAAACATTACCAAACTCTATTAAAAGCTAGTCCTTAAACCTGAAAACGGTAAACGCTACTAACTGCGGCTAACTGACAATCGTTGAAGTGAACATACCTTTAAATTAGACGGTCTTAATATTTCTAAGGTGTAAATCTTCCATGGGATTTTTGTTAGCATACATTATCACTATCAGATCCTACCAGTGGTCGATTATTATGATCGTCCTTTTTTTTTCCACGAAAGATTTTCTGTCAAATTATCTGTACTTTTTATCGGCCGTTAAACTTCAAAACATTACATGTTATATGTATGTAATGCTGTAAGATTGATATCAACAACAGTATCACCGTAGGTCGCTTCAAAGTGGTTTACTTTTTTTTTTCTTTGATTAAAGTATCGGGTTTGGATCTTTTAGGTTGTTTTGATATGTAATAAAAATATAATCTTTTCTTCACATCAACTTTCAAGGCTAATAATAGCTCGATTAAAGCAAAATAGAGTACCAAAGATTACCAAAAAGGGTATCAATAAATATAGCACCCCCTACATTAATTGGGAGATAACCTTTCCAATACTGTAATTTTGTATCACAAACGATAGTTATGAAAATTTTCTCTTTCTTTCCCATAATTTTTCAAATATAAATTTTTTTAACAAAAAAAGTAAATGAAAACCTTTTACGGGGAAAAAAAAAATCCAGGCACTTGCAACGTGTAAGTGTAATCTTCTTAGATTTGATTTTTTTCCATTTTTCACCTTTTTGGATTTGATCTTTTTTTCATTTTCAGTATTGTGAAGGCCATTTTCATTTTCTTCGTGTAGTCTCCATAATTTAAAGTTTCCCCTCGAGGTCCCCCCTCCCCTTCCGCTTTTGCCCTCTATAAATAGGAAGGCAGTCTGCTTCAATTTCAGCTGCTCTGTTCTTAAACCCTCCTCTGTTTTTCTCCTTGCTGTGTTTCTTACAACCGACCTATATATCTCTCTTTCACAAACAACGGTGGTGTTATCTATACCATAAATTGAGCAAATTTCTCTCATGACAACACCCGACAACTGTATTCCCCTGATCGACCTCTCGAAACCCGACTCAAAGAACCTCATTGTTAAGGCCTGTGAAGAGCTTGGGTTCTTCAAATTGATCAATCATGGTGTCCCAACTGAAGTAATCAATCGGTTGGAATCAGAGGCAGTCAAAATTTTCTCCCTTCCTCTTTCTGAAAAAGAGAAAGCGGGGCCTCCAAATCCCTTTGGTTATGGCAATAAGATGATCGGACCCAATGGTGATGTAGGTTGGGTCGAGTATCTTCTCATGAGAACCAACTCTGAACTTGATTTTGACAAGTTTGCTTCCATTTCTGGAGAAAACCCAGAACATTTTAGGTACCAATTTTGACAACTAAGTCAAAATTTATTTCCCGAGAAACCCCATTTACTTCTGTTCAAATTCTCTCTGTTTTCCCTTAAAAATAAATTCTCTACCATTTTTGGCAAAAACCCAGAGAGATTTATGCACCCAACTTTGGTAAAAACAAATAAAAGTTGAATAATTTCCCCCAAAAACTCATTGTTTTTATGGGCCAAAATCCTCTCTGTTTACCCCGTTGAAATCAATTCTCTGTCATTTTTGGCAAAACCCCAGAAAAATTGTTGTACCTAACTTTGGTAAAAACAATTTCAAGTTAAAAAAATCCCCCCCCCCCCCGCCCCAAAAAAGCTCATTATTTTTCTGACCTAAATTCTCTCTGTTTTCCCCTGTTTTTTGAATCAGGGAAGCAGTGAATGATTATGTAGCAGCAGTGAGAGAAATGGCCTGCAAATTGCTAGAATTAATGGCAGAAGGACTGAGAATTTTGCCAAAGGATGTGTTTAGCAGGCTGTTAAAGGATAAACAGAGTGATTCTCTGTTCAGGCTGAATCACTACCCACCCTACCCAGAAGAAGAAGTTGGTGGAGAGTTGAATGGGAAGAATTTGGTGGGGTTTGGCGAGCATACAGACCCACAAATTATATCTGTTCTCAGGTCTAACAACACTTCTGGCCTTGAAATCTCTCTCAAAGATGGCAATTGGGTCTCTGTTCCCCCAGACCAGAGCTCTTTCTTCATCAATGTTGGTGACTCTTTACAGGTTGGTCTTCTTCTTTGCTCATTCTTTCATTCTGTGGGTAAGCTGGAAAATCTATGGGTGTTTTCCTCTGTTTCACCGTGTCAACTACTTCTACAACTTGCTCTTTAAATACATAGTTATTAACTAAACTTAGACCGGTAAAATTTTTGAAAATTGCAGTTTCGAAACTAAAACTTAGATTCGTATCGATTTTTTTTTTTGGGGGAAGTATAAACTCTTAGTTCGATGGATACTCAGCTATTTATTTAAACATGTTTCCGTTACAAAGAACAGTGTCCGAAGGAAACATGTCACTGTCGATATTTATCGTCCTGTTTGGGCCTTCAAATTAAAAAAAAACAGTGAAAAATTGGAAACAGAAAGGAAGGAAAGCCGCGTTGAACTTCTTGAATCATTGACCATGGCTCAGCGCTGAATTGACTAATGAAGGATATAATGATATATGCATATGAATTTGATGATGCAAATAAAAGAAGAAAATGGAATATTTCATTGGTTGAATAAACAGCGAGATGTTCTTTTTTGTGCCATCAATATGATATCCAAATATCATTCCTACCCTCTATAGTTTTATTTATTTATTTATTTATTTATTTTAATGGGTTAATAATAATAATGATTAATAATGTGAGGTGCGGTTTGAAACTACTTTTACAGGTAATGACGAACGGGAGGTTCAGAAGTGTGAGGCATCGAGTTTCAACAAACAGGTTGAAATCAAGGATATCAATGATATATTTTGGAGGGCCGCCAATGAGTGAGAAAATAGCCCCACTTCCTTCACTAACTGGAGGAGATGATCAAACTTGCTTGTACAAAGAGTTTACGTGGTTTGAGTACAAGAAATCTGCTTATAAGACTAGGTTGGCTGATAACAGGTTGGTCCTCTTTGAGAAAATTGCTGCCTCTTGATGATGATGCTCATCATTGGTACCGTCATCATCCGATCGTACCGATCCCTACAGTTTAGAAAAACATAAAAAAAGACTGTATATTTATACAGAGTGATTTAGGATTTTCTCTAGTTACAAGGGAAATGTAATCTTGCAATCCTCTCGTTCTAAGTTACTTTCTGGGTAAATATTTGCATTATGGATGATCCAAATCATAGACAGGCTAAAATCATCCATGTTACGGTTAATTAGCTAGCGGATAGGATTGCAATCTTGTAATTCCCGTTGTAATCAAATGATAGAAGTTTCCGAATCTAGTTCGGATATATAGTGCAAATAATGATGTTTATTTTAGGATAACTTGTAACTTTAAAGTTGTTAAAGAAGGAAAGCTTGTAACTTTCTTCGGCTAAGCTTACCATATCTTTTTCCTCTGATCCCTACTTGTTCATAATAATGTCTTACTTGTTGGATAGGAAAGGGTCATTATTAGTACTTTGATATGCTACTATGCCTAATTATATGAGTTAGACTAACTTTAGCTGTTGTGCAAAGACAGGAAAAAAAGGGGGGCCAGTGGATAAGATGGAGCCGAGAAAATGACTAGTAACGAGGCATTGCACCTTGCACTTTGTAGTTAAAAAGGTGCTTTCATTGCACATTTGCACTTGATCATCAATAATTTAGTATCGTAAAGTACACATAGTCAACCCGCACCAAAAAAATAATAAAATAATTTTTACCAATTATTTATGTGTTTGTGAATTACTATAATGAGATTCTATTTACGTAATAGTTTACTGTTTTAATTTTTTTTGTTAATTTCATCCGTTAATGGATGCAGTGGTACGTTAGGATGTGAAAAAGGTCTAAGAGTAGAGTGATTTAGTTAACACAATTATTTGTGTAGACTTCAATTAAGTCAACTGGTAAAATTTCTCTGAATCATCACAAAAATAATGAATTTAAATCTTATTACATTAAGTTATCATATCTCCCTTTGTATTATGAATCTAATTAAAAAAAAAATTCATTGGTGAATGTAGTCCGCCTTATGTATTTCTGAGGACCGACAGTGACATTATTAGGTCAAATACTGAGCTTGTTCTTTTCTTTGGAAAATAAGAGTTGGTAAACTCGTGAAGTCAGTTGAGATTGGTAGAAATGGGTTGAAACTTGGCAAACTCATGTGGAATATTATGAAGACACTTACTCACATACACGTATTCTGGTATTATATGTCTAATTCACCATAAAAGACCAATTATTATTATCAAAAAATAATGAAAGATATTTGATTTTTATAATTATTATTTTGCCTATCCACTTGAACATAAGGTAAATGTAAATATGGAATATTAGAGATCTTATATGCAATATGATGCCATTGATGGTACCTATATATGTACAAAAATACCACCAAAATTTACTAATGAAATGTACTAATTTGCTTACGATTTTCAAAGCACAAGAGTCTAAGCCAGTATTAATATTTAACGTTGATAAAATTATATACTTTTAATGCAGATTATTATTGTAATATGTAAAAACTTACCCGATTTTTAATTTTCATCATATGAGAATCCAAGTAAGCATTACTAATTTTTTGTAGAAAGAATATCTTTCCTTTAACACATTCTTATTGTGATATTCATCTATATATTAATTAAACTATAAATAATTATTACAATTGAAAAAACTTATTATGATATTTCTCATGCATACCATGAGTCCTTAATGTTAATTTGTAATTAAATATTTATCATAGATAAATAGAGTTGATGTGATGGTCCTGATGTGCGCGTGTGAACTTTTCTCTTTTGCATTTTGAAAACAGAGGAACGGAAAAAGAATTACAGAGGAAGTTTCCTACGTACTTTGACATTTCCAACACTTGTCTCCAAGAAAAAAAGGGAAAAAAAAAAAAAAACAAAGAGCAAACGTATTATTTGAGGTGTAAAGTTTTCATGAATATTTGTGGATTGGATACGGAAACGTGTTTTTTTCTATGGAAATGTCAATTATCCTGTACGGATATTCCGATTTTTTTTAGAATGAAAAAATTTATCAAAAAAAATATCATACGATAATATATTAATAATTTTCTAACATGTACAAATCTAAAATATCAAATATATTTTTATTTTTATTTTAATTAATTAACCAAGTCATGGACGAATATCATTCTCTCGCTCCTAAACCCTAATATTCAATCTTAATTTTAGTTCTTGCATAGCAATTGCCAACCCTTTTTTGCTAGAAGAAAAGGAAGAACTCATTAGATAATTAGTGATCCAGCACTGCAACATATATCACATATAAGCAAATACAAATTCTAATATCAAAACACAATCTTCATCCTAAAATAACTATTTTTATATCCGTAGACCACTCATCTTCCTACAATCGTTGTTTTTTGATATAATATGGAGAAGAAATGCTGTTCTAGTTAGTTTTCTAGTAAAGAAAATCTTCTGACATGTTTGAAGTGTCGATATCCATGAAAGAGCCGCTTTGCAATTGTCTAGTAATTCATCTCTTGCACATGAAAAACTACACAAAAGTAAATTATATCAACCAAAAATAAACTCTCACAGCCGGAGAGAGAAAATAACTATCACAATTAGAGAGGCAACTACTACTAAAAGGATAAAATGTACTAGTAAATAGAAATACAAATGAATGCAAAAGACAAGGCATCTAGGACGGTAGGAAAAGCTATTATTTGACCTTCGCAATACAATGATCAGAAAGGGGAAGGGGGGAAAAAAGAAGACGGCAAAGATCTACAATTGATCTTCGTCTTCTAAATATAATTTATGTATGCTAGGTCAATTCATTCACTTTAAAAAGTACAAGTGTGAAGGGCCTTACGAAAGGATTTAAACCCATACATGGTAAATTTTAATGATGAAACTAAAACCCAAAGTCAATATATATGCCCTAGTTTCCCTTTTAGAAGGCATATTTTTTGTACGTAATATTATAATTTATATATACAATTGAATACTATCTTAACTGCAGATGTGGCATGCATACTTACTAAACATTCCCAAATTTCATTAAATATAAAAAACTAAGGTAAATTTAACTCGTTCATTCACTTATCCGTCCTTTTTTTTGTTTGGGGGGGGGGGGGGGGGGGGGGGGGGGGGGGGGGGGCGCAAGTCTAGTCCTAATTGACTACGATGTGAGACATGGATGGGAGGACAAGTCTAGAAGAGCTATTGGGAAGGTGGACACAATCAAAAGAGTCAAAGACTAATGAAGCTAAGTCCCTTACCACCAAACACTCCCCTCTTTACCGGGATTCGATCTCGGTGCCTGCCCTACCTTGATGGCCAAGTGCCTCGATGTCGACCCTCCAGAAGCTTTGGCACTCATCATGTGTAACGTTGACGTGTACAATGCTTTGCATACCTTTCCCAACGTACCATATGGATTCGTTTAAATGATTCGATCTCATATTAGGGTGCCTGTGGATAAAGGCGAAAAAGATCCCCACGTACAAGATATTAGAACATCAATATAGATTCGTTAAATGATTTAATATTTATTTCCTTCAATTAAGATCTTGGATTCTAATCATATGAATAAATAAAATCTATTAGAAGAGTTATATTCTCCTATGAACTAACAGTAACTCTACTAGACTACTACGGCAACAGAGTCCCAAAAGCTAGAAAATGACAGACATTAAAATGTTTACCCTAAGTTATCAATATCATTTCGTTTTTCCCTGATATGAGATCAAATATTTTAAAATAGAATACCGAAACTTAAAAATGTTATAAATGAATCGAGTATGAAGTTTGGATATAAAATTGTTTCAATATAAAATAAAAAGTTTATACATACACTAATTTAAAAGGTAATTAACACTAAATAGAATACTTGTTTTTTTTTAAAAAAAAATATTTAAATGATTTCTATTTTGTGGCATCTATCGACAATAATTCCTATTTCAAAATTACTGTCAGTAGAACTATGTAGTTTCATTTAATTTCAATATATCACTACTGAGTTATGAGCCACTTTAACTTAATAGTTGAATAAATTAATACCTTTTTAACATGTCAACAATTTGGTGAGCTAAAAATTTTAAAAACATTTCTCTCCCTCTCTTGCCTGCCTTAACTGAAAATTTTTTCGCTTTTTATGATAATAAAATAAGTTTACATATGTGCGGCCATGTGCGCTGCGTGTGCACACACACACAATATATACACCTAGGCCTATTTGTTATGCTATCTAATCCAACAGGACCAACACGTTCCAGTCTGTTTAAACATACCACCTGCTAGTCAAACATCTTTCAATCTCCTCAAACATTTAATTACAAGTCAAACTTGTTCAAATCTACTCCAACTTACTCACATATTTGTTTTCAAACTAGTCCAATTTACTAACAGCAGTTTAGACCTGCGCAAAACTACATTGTGCTAATGAAACCTAGTAAAACTTATTCCAACCTGTTCAAACATGCCCAAGCCTATTATATGCTAATCCAACATACTCATAATAAACATGTTCATAGTAGAGCGAGATGAGAAGTAGTGATCTCAGCCGTTAAATTCTAATTTAACGAATCAAATTAAACCACCTCATCACCAGCGAAGATCCCTTGGATCACCGCCGACGAGCCATTCTGCCTTGTCTTTCAATCCAGTAGTACCCAGTCCCCCACCCCTCTCCCTCGTCGGATCTCTGGGGAGAGCACAACCAAGCATGGCCGCAAGTCGCCGGTGATTTAGTCCTATACCCGAATCCGATGGCCCAAGAAATGGCCGGATTTAGTCCACTCCACCCGATCTTAGCACGGGTTTTCTACTTTGGGTTCGCCTTGCCCCGTTTGACATGCATCATCCAGGGTTCACCGACAGACCGACAATTGGAAGGGTGTCTCTGTGGGCGGTCGTCGCCGGAGATTTTAGTGTCGTCGACGGTGGTTCACCGGCGGGAGGGCGATCATTGCTCACCGGCGGGGAGGGGCTACCAGGACCAGATCTTCAATTATCGGGGTTGGGACATTGGGTGAGCTGGGTGGCTGTGTTTTGTTTTTAGTCCTTGCATTAAAAATAGATGGCTTGGATTTTTCTAATTATCGGATTATTCTTTTTATATTTTATACATATATATATATATATATATATATATATATATATATATATATATATATATATAACATTTTTTTAGAAGGAACTTTTTTTTCGGGGGAAGTTGGCCTAATTTAGTTTTTTATTTTGTATTGCAAAAAAGAACACATTTTATCAAGGAAGGAAAGAGAATACATATTTTATTTTATAATTCACAAACATAGGTTCATTGCCCAAAAAAACTTTTTTTTATTTAATCAACTGTGCACAAAGGATGGCACTGATATTTTTTTTTTTTTAAAGTAGAGATTACTGCCAATAAATGCCCCAAAGTAGAGATTAGTTAAATCTAAAAATATTTAGTTAAATATAGTCAACCTTATAATGCAAATAAATTTGAAATTGAAAACAGTTCAAGAAATCACTCAACTTTCTTCTAAAGTTTGGAAAAATCACTAGATTTTGAATAGGATTAAAAAATCATTGAACTTTGACATTGGCTATAAATGGTCGCCAAACTTTACATTGTATCAATGGCTTGCTAATTGAAGAATTCTATAATTATTTTTGTGAATGAGATAATTCCTAATTTTTTTTTGGAAGATGAAAAAAAGAGGGAAAAATATTAATTTAGGATTATTACTAATATGAAATTTAAAATTATTTAAGTGTAATTAATAATTTAGAAACAAGAATTGTTAATGTACAATGATTGTACAACGATAGTAATCACCCCAAAAAAAAGGAAAAAAACTATGTTAAATGCAACTAGATCATCCAAAATAAACAAGATCAATGAAAAAGGTAACATCGCAGTAGATAATTTATTAATTGAATCAAAAGAAGATGACAATGTATTTGCTAACTAATAATATATAAAATTAATTAAGTGATTTGAAACCTTTTTTTTTTAATTGTATTTTTATTACTTTATTTGGTTGTATGAGAGTATCGTGATCAAAATCTACTTCATATAATAACGCTCAGCACATGCAATCATGATCGCATCACATTCCTTGCATCACATCAAACCGAAAAAATACTTTGTAAAAAAGAATCGAATCTTGATCTTTCTTATCAGATCAGGCATCTCATTACCAGCAAATTATTGCAAAAAAGCTGATTTTTTATAACTCTTAACTAAAGACTCAATCCTCTTCATTGTTTATGTATAGTACGTACACTGAGAAAATTTACAGAGACCAAAAAAAAAAAAAAAACACATTCGATTGGCAAGATTACAACAATTTTTATATTGATTTGCAACGAGTATTGCCTAGGAGTATTGCCTAGGCTAGGCATTGAAAACTTGGTTCATGTCTTTGTCTTAGGCATTCCCTCTAGTCAATTTAAATCTCCTTTTCATATGAATTGTTGTATTCGATGGAATGAAGTGAACTCAATAGTGATATCACTAGTGTAGATTTAAATCATTCTAATTATTGTCTTTACAGCATATGACTTCAAGCCAAATTTCAAGAAATAATTCATTTTGAAACTCGTGCTATGTATCTTATTTCATTCTCAATGTACTCCTATTTCATTCTCAATGTAGAAATTTTTAATGGATGTATAATTTTTGTGATATTAATTTCCTATTCTTATTTCAATCTTTGACAACAAAAATATGTGTTCTAGAGATTTCATATGTATGCATTAACATTGAATAATTATATTTTTTTAAGAACTAATGTTAACGTATTAATAATATGTAACTCGCTCTTATCTTTACAGATGTAACTTTAAATATATGTACTTCCTTTTTTGACTTTAAGTCACAAACCATCATCTTTCGACAAAATCATAAATACTCATGACATGAGTGAAAGCCATAACATTTGCATTCACACCTTTTTTTTTGTGCGTGCGTGTGTGTATATGCATGCATGTGCGCAAGTGTGCGTGTACACATTTGTGCGTGCATGTGTGTATATATATGAAAAATTAGTCGTGTTAGACCCTTGGGGAAGGTGTAGGGACTAGTTGCGGACTAGCCTTTTTGAGAAAGAGCGCTTGCATGATCGCATGGATAATTGTTCCACAACTATAGCATCAATAAAAGGTTCGAGTAGTTCATAGAATATGGTTATTTTTTTTCCCCTCTTTTTTGGAAAGAAGGAAAGAGGGCGGATGATGAGAAGCTACACGGAACCTATTTGTGCTATTTTGGTGATCAGCATAACAAAATTTCTTACATGATTATCTTGTATTATAACATTGTTGAGATAATATATTTGTACATAGTGATCCCTATATATATATATATGTGTGTGTGTGTGTGTGTATATATATATATATATATATATATATATATATATATATATATATAAGTTTTTTCGAATGAAAAAAAAAAGATGGTTGATAGGATACTTATCACTCAACCCAAATTTTGTAAGGTCCAATTGTGTAGTGTTCGAGATTCAAACCTCAATTCTTATATCAATGCTGTCACTATTATAAAATTTCTCTTCATTTTCTCTATTTATTTTTTTTCACAGATAAAAGGAGAAAATTCAAGGGAAACAACACACTTTGATGTGAGCATATGACACAGGCTCAATTCTTGCAAGGAATCAAATAGCCATCGACCTGTGTCATACTCTTGAGAAATGCCAGAAATTATGCAAGACCATACGTAACTCATCCCGGATTTTGATTGCCCAAAAAGAAAATCTTATTTATGATAAAATAGAATTTATCTAATTTAAAATTATCGCAAATTTTGTAAATGAATAAAATTTTTAATAAAAAAACTCTAATCTTTATAAATCGCGAGTAATTCGCCTCCAATAATAAAAGATTACACACCCAAAAAAATATAAAACCATTCCAAGTCTTCACTCCAACATCCTCCGCACCTTCATCGGCCACTACCCTTTAATCGTAGCATTGCATTAGCCATTTCGTAACCCCTTAATTCATATGACTCACACTGAAAATTTAATTGATATTTTTCGTCACTAAAACAATTCATATGACTCTTACTAAAATAAGTTCAACAGTTTAGAGCGAAACTTGTCATTAGATAGAAAATATTAAAATAGGCTCAAATTCAGATTTTGAGGTCAACATTCTTTCATTGGCAACATTTATTTTTCCACCATGACCATTAAACTAATATTTTTCGCTACTTAAACAATGCAGCCAATATTTTTTACCACTAGAACAATTTTAAAGGTTTGGATTAAAACTTGATTGCTAGATAGAAAAAATTAAAATAGGCTCAAATCGAGATTTTGAGCACAATATTCATTCATTTGGTCAACATTTTTTTTTTCACGACAATTCAATTGACCTTTTTTGCCCCTTAGACAATCTAATTGATGTTTTTCGCCACTAAGATAATTTCGACGGTTTAAATTGAGACTTGACTATCCGATAAGAAATATTAAAAAAAACTCAAAGGCCAACATTATTTCATTTGGTTAACATTTATCTTTGCTTTAGCCATTCAGTCAACATTTTTTGACACTTCAATAATTCACTTGACGTTTTCTCTTCTTTTTTTTTTGCAAGGAAAATGATTTATCTTATACCAAACGATGAAAAATGTGATGAAAATCAATTTTCATTGGAAAAACATTTTCCATAGAAAATGATTTTTCGAAAAAACTATTTTCCTTTCAACTGAATACTATCGAAAAGAAATTGATTATATTTGTCTTTTTTCGGTTCAAAATTAATTATATTTTGTCTTTAATTACTATAAATGTTGCTTGTGGCACGGAGTGGCACTCCTGTTATTGTGTGAAGTTTACGGTAATGTGGGACTGTGACTCAAACAAACTCTTAAAATTGGCACTACTGTTGTGTGTTACATTGCCCTTGGAGAAAGCCTTTTTCTATAACCCCTTCAATGGCCGCTCATGCCCCTTAGTCATATATGTATATCTGTCAAAAGTGTAAATTAATACGACCCTAACTGGGATACGTTGTAAGGGTAGGTGCCTAGGTGGCAACGGCTGCTGTAAATAGGCAAAATATTGTGTCTGAAAGTATCATTTGGTAACTTGGTGTGGAAAAATAAGTAGTATCATCATAATTATGTTTTATAGGATATTAGAACTTGAATGTTGTTTTTGCAAATAAAGGATAAATTCATTGATTAAAGGCTATACGTTACTTATAAAAGATATCAAATTCAAATGAATATCTACGTATAAAATAATATAATAAATCTATTATTCAAGAAAACTAACACACTGATCGTTCGTATTTTACTCACTCACTGTTTCTTGATACAGCCTTGTTGGAAGGAAATTTATAGATCTAGTATATCTCTCTTGTAAAAAATACTTATCTGTTATCATATATCTTACCTATTGAATCGACATCCATTGAAAACCCTCAATGCAATCAGTCAACAATTTTATCACATATCTATGAACGTGAAATTAAACTTATTGAAACTCTTTAAAGGAGAGAAACTAACTCTTACAAATGGAGATGCTAAATTATCAATTTTGGTGCGTCAACTAACAAACCAAACTAATAAAACCAATTAACAGATGTCTAGTTAACCGGTTCATCCGATTCTATTTCTAGTTCTCATTTTCTTAAATGGATCCCCTTTTACTAATGGTTATAATTTTCTCATTGTTAACTAAAAGACCGGTAGAAATATTGTGGCGGTTTCTTCAATTTCTCTCCAACCTAGGGCGACCAAACCTTAGCACTGTGAGAGCAATTTACCCTCGATCACGTAAGGTTAGTTCTACCTCAGTGTAGGTGTGGATTGGCAACCTCTGTGTTGGTTTCCTCATTTTTGTGCTATCGTTGCCCCCCAATCTGTGTTGGTGATTATTAGGGTTTTTGAGCCGAAAGAGCTAAGTTTTCTTGGCGACCAAGCAACCAAGCGCTATCAATGGCATCTGGTTTGGAAGAGGAGTGGAAGCGTCTTAAGTTGACTAAGGAGGAGGAAGATATTATTATTTGTGATGAGGAGGACCCGAGTGAGAAGGCTGAGCAAGTTGTGCTATGTTTGTTGGGTAAACTAAATACTACAAATTACTTCAATCTCGGTGCCATGAAGATGGTGCTTAAAGATATATGGAAACCCTCCCATGGAGTGGTGATTAAAGAACTGGAAAAAAACATTTTTGTTTTCCAGTTCTTTGCTCAATCGGACAAAAATTTTGTGCTAAATGAAGGGCCTTGGTCTTTTGACGGCCATATTCTCTTGTTGAAGCAGATGACTTGACTGGAACAACCATCAGAGGTCGAGTTCACTACTGCTCGGCTCTGGGTTAAAGCATATGATGTGCCTGCTCTCAGACAAACACCTTACTTTGCAAAACTCCTGGTTAACAGGGTAGGTATGTTTGTTGGGTGCGAGGACACCACTATCTTTGGTATTGATAAATATATAAACTTCAAAGTTGATATTGATATCATAAAATTAAACCTTTAAAGCGAGGGATTAGGATATAAGTAGAAAACAAGCCTATTTGGATTCAGTTTAAGTATGTTAAAGTGCTTGACTTGTGCTATGCCTGTGGAAAGTCTGGACATGTTTATAAAGATTGTGCTTTATTCGATGAGAATATCCCTGTGACTGAACTACAATATGGAGATTTTCTAAGAGCATCGCCACTTAAGCCTAAGGGGAAAACTACTGAAGCTGATCTGATGGAGGAGAGGAGGCTTGTCCAGGCCTCCCGAAACAAGAAGAAGAGTAGCCAAGCCACAAAGAAATTAGCATTTAGAGACAGTAGCTACAAGGGGGCTGCATCGCCTAAAGCCAGGCAAAAGGCGGCTCATGACGAAGTAGCACAAATGCTAATTGACGAATCTGCAGTAGTTGTCACAGGAGGGGATGGTTTAAGAGGAAACATGATGACATATCTACAGGCTCTAGCACCGGGAGAAGTATAGGAGTGGTAAGCTTGAGGAGTAGTGAGCTCGAGGCAAATTCTGAGGCGGCGGCGGCTGTGAGACAGCCCCGCCGAGAACAATGAGTATGCTATGTTTTAACTGTCGAGGCTTAGGTGAGACCTCAATAGTCAAAAACCTCCGTGGTCTCTTGTGGAGGTTATCACCGAAGGTGGTCTTCTTGTCGGAGACAAAAAGGAGTAGGGTGGAGATAGAGTCTATCCTAAACTAGTTGGGTAATTTTATGGGCATTTTTGTGGATAGCTCGACAGTCAAAAACCTCCGTGGTCTCTTGCGGAGGTTATCACCCAGGGTGGTCTTCTTGTCGGAGATCAAAAAGAGTAGGGTGGAGATAGAGTCTATCCTAAACTAGTTGGACAATTTTATAGGCATTTTTGTGGATAGCAGGGGATGCTTAGGTGGACTAGCTATCTTATGGGGGAGGTCTGTGAGTTTGAGGTTCTTATCGTGATCCTTTAATCACATTGATCTAACCATTCAATGAAGTGAGGCTGAATCGATGTGGCAGTTTACGTGGATCTATGGATAGCCCGAAACTCAGCATAAATTGAAAACGCGTCAAATGGTGAAGGATCTTCACTCACACTCGTCTCAGCCATGGTTGATAGGAGGCGACTTGAATGAGGTGTCCTATAATGTTGAAAAAAAGGGGGGGCCTCCAAAAGCTATGGCTTACTTGGATAAGTTTCGGGAAGCTTTTTTTGACTGTGACTTGCATGACTTGGATGGTTCAGGTTATGAGTTTACGTGGTAGAATGGCTAGGAAGGAGAGGTGGTCGGTGGAGGAGAGGTTGGACTGCTTTTTTGCTAGTACCGAATAGTCGAGTTTATTTCCCAATGCAACAGTGACTCATATCGATTGTGATTTTCCGGATCACGTACCCATTCTTCTCAAGTCCAAACCTGCATCGGCAAAGGAAGGCTGCGAGCAAGGTTTTTCGCTTTGAAGACATGTGGGCTTTTGACCCCTCATGTCTAGAGACTATCAAACACGCTTGGTCTTCCTGCACAGAAGAGGATGAGGTGGAAAATCTCATCGCTAAGCTAGATGTGTGTTCAAAGGATTTAACTCGCTAGAATAGAGATACTTTTAGGAATGTTGGCGTGGAAATCAGGAGGCTGGAGCAGAAGCTTGGAGACACCCGTGATGGCATAGACAGAAAGCATATTTTGGCGGCTATTAGTGAGTGGAGGAGAAAGGAGGAAGTTCTTTGATGGCAAAGGGCGCATACCAACTATCTAAAATATGGCGATTCAAATACCCATTGGTTTCATTCACGAGCCAGCATGAGAAGGGCTAGGAATCATATTGATGGATTAATGGACTATGCTAATAGGATGTGTACTGAGCCGAAAGAGATTGGTAATATTGTATGTAATTACTTGGCCTCTTTATTCTCTACGAGTGTCAGCCTGGAGATGTCGGAAGTCCTTGATTGCATGGAACCTAAGGTGACTGAAGCCATGAATGATACGCTTTGTCAGTTGTACACTATGGTGGAGGTAGAGATAGGTCTCAAGTAAATACACCCCTATAAGGCACCCGGACTGGATGGTATGAACCCTTTCTTCTACCAACGTTATTGGGAGGTCATTGGTCCGGATATGTCTCGTGCTGTTTTGTCTATTCTTGATCGACATGCTATTCCGCCAACCATAAATCACACCTTTGTGGCGCTTATTCCAAAAAAACAGAAGCCAGACTCTATTACTGAATTTTGCCCGATTAGCTTGTGTAACGTCTCTTATAAACTGGTGACCAAAGTAATCTCAAACTGATTGAAGGGTATTCTCACATCGATTATCTCTGACTCCCAGGCGGCCCTCACTCTGGGTAGGATGATTACTGATAATATTCTTGTCGCTTTTGAAATATTTTATGCTATGGCTACTGATAATAATGTTAATGGGTCTATGGCGCTTAAGCTGGATATGGCCATGGCCTATGATCGAGTGGAATGGCCCTTCTTATCTAGGATTATGATTCGGCTAGGCTTCTGACCACATTGGGTTGAGCTAGTGATGCGTTGTGTCAAGTCATCCTCATTTTTGTTTCTGATTAATGGAGTGCCGACGGGGAATATCATTCCAAGTAGGGGATTGCGACAGGGTGACCTCATATCACCTTATCTCTTCTTATTTGTGTCAGAAGGGTTGTTAGGCCTATTGAACAATTTTGTCCAAAGGGCGGTCATTAGGGGATATAGAATCTGTTAGAATGTGCCTATTATATCTCATCTCTTATTTGCAGATGATATGAATATATTTTGTGATGCAGATGTAAACTAGGCTCGGGCTGTTCAGGAACTTCTTACAATTGGTTAATTTCTCAAAATCAAATGTCTTCGTCAGCAAAGTGATAAGGACGGAGCGAAGAAACCAAATTACCCATTATCTTAACATTAGAGAGGTCTTAGCCCAGGATAAGTACTTGGGCTTACCTAATTTTGTAGGAAGATCACCCAAGAAGCCCTTCATATTTACTGTTGACCGAATCAATTAGATGGGGAAGCTTGTGTCTTGGGCAGGTAAGGAGGTGCTGATCAAAGCGGTAGCTCAAGCAATCCCAACTTATGCACTGAGTATCTTGAAGTTTTCTAAAGACCTATACAACTCGATTCAGTGTGCTATTATGCGATTTTGGTGGGGTCACAAACAGGATGAACACAAAATTCATTAGGTTAGTAGATTGAAACTGTGTCAACAGAAGGAGGATGGTGGCTTGGGCTTTTGCGATATAGAGGCTTTTAATGAGGCTCTTTTGGCTAAGCAAGTTTGGCGATTACTTTATATGGAGGATTCCCTCGTTGCAAAATTGTTAAAAGTAAAGTATTACTTAGATTGCTCCCTTTTAGATGCTAACTTGGGGCCAAGACTGAGCTTTACGTGGCGCAGCTTATGGGGTGCTAGAGATGTTATCCAGAGAGGCTCTAGATGGTTGATTGGCAATGATTGTGAGGTGAATGTTTGGCATGACTGATGAATTCCTCGTCCGCACACTTTTACGGTGATATCTCCAATGCCAGAACATTTGTGAGATCTAACCGTGAAAGATTTAATTGATTTCCAGTCTGGTAGTTGGCGTGCTGAACTTATAAGAAACATATTTCCGCCTTGTGATGCTGAGCTATCTTGGACCTACCATTGAGCGATTCATGGCCAGGTGACAAGCTTATTTGACACTTCACTTAAATTGGGGAGTTCTCGGTGCGCTCGGCATATCACATGCTTGTTAACCAGCGGAGCTTGGGTGCTAGCGCCTCTACTAATCAATCTAAGAAAGTGTGGAGGACCCTTCGGTCTCTTGATGTAACCCTTAAGATCTGACTCTATGGATGCAGGTTGTGCTTGGGTGTGTTGCCTACTAGGCTAAATATTACAAGGGTGTACTGTTGTTTGGGATGAATTGTGCAATCTGTGGTGTTTGAGAGGAGTCGACAGTTCATGCTTTACTCGAGTGCCCGCTAGTGTTGTCAATCTGGGAGGGGAGCAAGATTGATGCTCGTTTTTGAGATATCCATGTTCGAACCATGCTACATTGCTTCCAGGCGGCTATGGAGAATAGGAACCTGGACGAGCTCGGGGAGTTTTTGGCCGTTTTATGGGAGTGTTGGAATGCAAGGAATCACTTCATCTTTGAAACGCCTGACAAGTCTCTCGCTATTCTGGGAGCAAGGACAATCTCTTTTGTTCGAAGCTGCAGGGCCAGCCATGCCTGTGAGACTGAAAAGAAGTCGGCTTCCCCTGCGTTGTGGAAGCCCCCTGAGTCGGGTTGGTTCAAATTAAATTTTGATGGGGGCAAGAATGGAGAGTCGGGTAGGGTGTGGGGCTTCGTTGTGCACTCATGTGATGGAGATATCATCCTTGCTGGCGTGGACAAAGCAGCGGATTTGCAGGCCTCGAAGTTGAAGAAGCCAGAGCCTGCTTGTTTAGATTAAAATGTGCTCAGTACGCCAAGATTGACACTTTGGTTGTTGAAGGAGATTGTTTGCCGCTGATCCAGACGCTGAAACAGAAGAAGATTCAGGACAATATTGTTGATTTTTTTGTGCGTGATATTTTGAGTGTTAGTAACTCTTTTAGTTTTATATCTTGGTCCTTTGTAAAACGGGAGGAAATAGAGTTGCTCATGACATTGCCCATTGGCTTCCTTTTACCCAAGGAAGGATTCTATGTGACGGTGATGTCCCGGATAGTGTTGTTGCCCGGATATCGGACGATATGTGTTCTTTCATTGACGCAAGCCTAATACAACAGCCCCTTGTTTCGATCCAAAAAAAACTAAAAGACCAAATTTTCTGGAACGGATACGTTTTTGTGCATGGTGAGAAGATATATCAACCAAGCGATTTGATCCCACCAAAAAAAACCAGCAAAAAAAAAAAAAAAAAAATCAACCAAGCAAGGAGTGCATTGCATCTGTCATACGGGAATGTTACCTCACATGGAAAATTCTAGCAAAAACATAGAGTCTTGCCAATTGTCATGAAAATCTTGGGACTTTACGCAACAAATTGAGGGCCCAAAAATGCTTATCACGAGCTCCAAAATTGCAGCATTTTCTCTCTTTGTTCAGATTACTAGTCACAATAATTCAGCCCCTATTAAGTTAAGTTTAGCCATGGGAAGGGGGGAGTAAAAAGCCTTCCTTCGTTAAACACTAGCTATATGAGAAATATCGTGTTTGAATTTAAAATTGAATGAAAAGTTGACGATTGTATTCAGTTTTTTCAAATCGGACTAAATGTTATTAATTCTAAATAACACATCATTTGAGTATCTGATCTTGAAAGTCATACTTGTCTATTCGTCTAAGGCTAATAATGTATCCAAATAGTATTATGCGGCATAAAGAACTTTATGGCAAGATACGCATGAGGTGCAAAGGTCAGTGTATGATATTCAAACTTAGATTTTTGATAACGACTCTCAAAAATCTTACCAATTAAGCTAATCAAATACATGAATGTCTCCTAGTTTGAGATTGTTTTTGTGAAAAGCATAATGCATGATTATTGCACTCAGAATATGGGCACATTGCTGATCTTTCTTTTTGGATGGACAAGACATCACAAAACCAGTTCATATTTGTACAGTATTTTAATTTGTAGTAGCTGTCCAGCATGCGCATATATTGAGGGTGGGAAACTAATGCTATTCGATCAAGTGGGGTAGAGAATTTTGCAGATGCATGCACGTCAACCATCACATCGGATAAGACCAGATCTTATCAGCCAATTGGGAACTATTTCATGTCATTAGACTTTAATCAAATAAAATTGGGAATTAGAGCACATGCCCCCATGAGCCGAAATCTCGACTCGTAAGTGAGCCCTACTTCGTCTGTATCGTTTTATAAGCTAATTTTTCAACTGTTGAATTTTTCTACCTACAATGTGAGGCTCTCAATTTTGACTAATTAAATGAAATACTATCTGTGAATTTACTGTATAATGCACAATTTTATTTTCAAAATTTAAAAGAAAAAGAAAAACCAATTAAAATTATTTTAAAAAAGCAAGAAACAAGGAAATGAATCTAGCTCATGGCCACGAACCGGCCCGTGAGCCGCTCATAGGCTCACCTTATTGCAGGAATCGCAAGCCGCTCGACTTACGTCCCGAGATAAGCGAGCCTCAAATTTGGAGTCGCTGTATGTGCTCTTAAACTGGGCATTTCATGAGGACTTTTCCTTTCAACTTCTTTTTTTTTTTCCTTCTAAGTTTAATTTAAATTAGTTCATTCTAATTCAGATAATTTCATATTAGTTCAGATCGAAAATTTTCAAATTTTTAAAACTATTTTGTGAAGTTCGAAAAAATTGAATTTGAATATTTATGGGGTGAAAAGATCAATCCTAGGGATACGAATAAACTGCATAAATATTGATGAATCATATAAAAACTTTAGAATCCACTTTGCGAGGGTAATAAATCATGCTCCAGTGATGGCGAGTTGAACAACTGCGCCTTTTCTCATGGTGTGATATGATTGAAAAAATATTTGTAGATCTGCCTAGATGTCTAACGCAGTTTTTTTATTTTTTAAGCACATTTGGAGATCATATATAGGAGCTAGGAGCTAGCTTCTGATGGTCCCAAATAGTATGCCCACTGCGAATCCTCCAATTTAGTGGTCTAACAAAGGGTCCCAAGAAAGTTAGGATTATTGAGTCACCTCCAAGGCCAGGTCGATTTTGGATTGGTAAATAAGTGAAATTAGTTAAAATTGATAGAAGTGAGTTGAAGCAGGATGAAGTAAATATTTTTTTTATTGAAGTGGGTTGAAATTAGTTGAAATAGGTTGGATTTTGTTTTGTATGATGGATAGAAGTTAGTTAAAATAGTGAGAAGTGGGTTGAAGTTGGTTGAAGTGGGCATTTTTTTTATTGAAGTGGGTTGAAGTCAGTTGAGGTTGGTACATTGAAATTTGCTAACGAAAAAGAACAGGGCCTAAATATGTCTATTTTAAAAAGTGAAGAAAAAAATTATTTATACATAAAAAGGAAGTGGGTATTTTTATTTGCAGGTTTAACTCCTATAGACTATTCAAGTGATTGGATGAGGAATGGGAAGATTGAGCTAACTCAATGAGCGCTCGGCTTCAGTTTGTTCAGATTGAGCTCAACTCGAGCTTATGTTAGCCGAAGCTCCTTTAGCTTCAGATCGGCTCGAATGTTCATCATTTCAAGCCCAAGGCTGGCGAACTTAGCTCGGTTGAGCTTGTTCATTATTATATATTAAAGCATGTATTTCATAGTTTCTTATTTGAGTTGGAGATTATAGAAATTTAAAGTTAAAATTTATTATAGTTTTAAGTCAAGCCATATAAAGATTTAAGTTATATTAGTTTAAGAAAAGATTAAAAAGTGTACATACTTAGCATCATTAGAACTAAGCTTGTTCAAATATCGTTTGACTGAGAGATGTTTATACTAATTAAGCTGAACTTAGCCGGCCAAACTCGAACCCTGATAAGCTCGATTACACCTCCCAGTTAAGAGTTATGATTTTTTTTCATTTACAAGACTCGGATTCGAGACCTTACTTGAGGAGAATAAGTGTCAAATCATTTAAACCAACCTGTATTGATTATTAATTATTTGATAATTAATTTACCTATGAGATAAAACGAAATCGGCTATTTGGTAAACGACTAGACAGATGTATACACCGAGTTAACTCTCGGAGATAAGGACTTCCAAGGTTTAATTTTCCAGCGGACGTTAAAGTTAGTTTTAATACTACGTGGATAGAGAGAGATAAGACGATTAATATGATGAATTAGAGCATGCTTTCGGCTAATTAATGTCACATCATCAACTTTGCTGTGATCCATACTTATCGTGCCGACATCATATCACCTTATGGCCTCAATTCGCCTTCGGAGATTTTTTTTTATTTTTATTTTTTTGGGGGGGGGGGGGGGGATAGCAAAATCTCAACTAAGATTCCAGGAAACAAGCTATGACAAAGTTTTCTTTTAGCATCTTGTGGCTAGGTCCCTTTTTCCTTCTTAGATTGGATTTTCCGTTACTCCAGCATTCAACAAGTGACCTATATTTATGATAGTCGGATTCTCCATTGTACATTGTTGTATCAATGTCGATCATGCATGATACTTTATAGATAGAATATCAGACACATGTCGGCCACATATCAAAGAAAGCATTCTTGGATGAAGGGTGAAGTACCCACCTGAAAAGTTAGAGGTTTTGAATCCCACCACTTGCAAGGATTTGCTTAGCCCCGCCCCCTTTGCAAATGAAGTCAAATATTGGAAAACTAACCTATACATGTAATAATCAGATTACCGAAGATGTCTTATCTTTATGGGTATCGACCCTGTCTTCCACACTTTCCACCCAAGTTCGATCTTGGGGGAAAACACATCTTGTCTCTTTATGAGGATCTGTGCGTGTTGTGCGATGATGGGCCTAGGTAACTGGGTTTTGGCCCATTGATAATCCTGATATAAGTGCCCAATGAGTTGTGCATTATCTATGCAAAAAAAGAATATGATAGTCAGATTCTCTATTGTGTGATGTATATCAATATCAAACACAACACTTTATGAATAGGACATCAGACACACATCATTTGCGTATGGGACAATACACTTGCGAAAGTAGTAGAGTACTTACCATTCAAATGGAAGGTTAAGAGTTCAAACCCCATGCCATAATAAATTCCGTGTTTTGATGAGTCAAACACTCCGATCCTTAGCAATATACAGCACCCAATACTCGAACACATGTAACATATATCCTATACCTTGCAAACTTATTAAGGTTTTCGATATTCAAAGAATGTGATAATACGTGTTGTTAAGTGATCAATTATATATCATACTTTTGTAAGTATAAACGCTTGTATATCATATTAGTAAAGGTGGATTTAAATTTTCTATATAATAAATACGGATTGATAAAAATTGTTACCTTCGAAAATACAATTCTAAGAATACAATAGATATTGCCTTAAGTAATATCAGAGAGATATAGTAAATCTTGTGCAGGACAATCTTACCTAAGAAATAATACAAAATAAACATACTTAGGATGACTCTTATAATTTAATTTGGGGATGACTATTTGTTCATTTACGGTGATAAATTATTGGTCGTTCTTAATTTAAAAAAGCCACCTTAAGGTGAATTATTAGTTACCACAATACCTCTAAAAAGTCATGTCTCAAGGAGCCCGTCTCACTGTAACACTTTTCTAGAGACGGTCTTATTTAGAAATTTGTGCGTCGAAATATACGGCCACACATTGGAGCCGCTTTCTTTTTTTTTTCCCCTTATAACTAAATTTCAATGATTTTTTTAAGGACAAATTTGAACGATGTTATCAATTTCTTCGTAATTTTTATGTACTTGAATTTCTAGATGCCCAAAAGGATTTGCTTTATTCGGTGACAAGGAGATTGATGCCATGGCATTGTACCACTGCTTTGATATCTTTTTTAAACCACAAATTAAAGTTATTTTGACTTATTTTGAGCTTTACTAATTTTTATATGAAGTTCTTTTTTTCAATCGTTAATAGTTTCAAAATGAGTCAAACAGAAACAATATATATATATATATATAGTTGAAAACATGAAGTTAAGCAAGCTTGTCAATATATATATTTGAAACATCACTAATTTTTGATCCAAGAATTCGCCCTAATTTTTGATGATCTATCAAATGCCATGAAGATCCGAAGGACCTCCATTGAAGATGATATAATTTCTTAATCTCCAAAGGGAGCATATGATAGCAAGGAATATAGTGATCCAATATTTCTTTTAAAACTCATTACACTTTAAACCCGTGCTATTCACGGACAATTTTGAACTGATATATTTATTTAAAGTATTTGTAAAATATTATGTACGACATTTTCTCTATATTTGCCCAATTAAATTCCGACTTTTTGTTTGCCAACATTTGCCTAACAGTTGTTTAGCATGGTATAGTGTGCTCTTTCTCTTAGGATTGCATTATATATATGCCAATATTCAACAATAAATTTACTGAATAGAGAAACAATTTTATAAGATAGACGTACAAAATTCGACAACATGTACGTGAAACTTCAAATAATTTTTTTTAATATGAGCTGCAAATAAAAATGGTCTCTCTCATCAAATGAATAAATTAATTTTTTTAATTGCGGAAAGACAAAAAATATCATATTCAAATGCATTGAAACCATTAAAAGAAAATAAAATCTCTTAGAAGATTAACGTACATAGCAATTAGATGCAACTAAACAGACTTTTCAACTCGACGTTAAAGACTCACCCAATTTTTAATGCATGTTGAAAGCTTAACCTTTAAAACCTAAAAATATATACATGTACATGATTCCTAAATTTCATAGCGAGGACCAAGCTACGGTTCAAAGGGCTGAATGAATTGATCTACGCACCATCTATCATGATCACTTGCTGCCCCCACTCCTACACAATTTTTCCATACCCACCAAGAGAATTTACATGAAAGCAATAGTGTGTGTCCTCTGCATGTTCTTGACAGAAAGTATGTAAAATTTTCCAACAAAACCATCAATCAATCAAGTTAAAAACTCCACTCGGGTTGGAAGTTGGAACAAGTTCTTCTAAGTTGATAGAAACACTTTTAATTAATCAACTAAAGATTGGACTGACCTCCATTGAATGTGAGTTTGATGTGAAGAATAAAACAAATAGAGAGAGAATGATCGTGCTTTGCCGTCACTCTTGCTGAAAATGCCAACTGTTTGTGATTTTTAATATGATTTAAGAGTGAGTTTAGGATTCGTTCTAAAAGTTTGAATTTTGAATCTTGCTAAAATTCATTCTTTAGGAGAGGGTCTATGGTTCATATTTGAAACTTAAGGATTTTGCATAGTATCTATAGATATTAAAGACAGCTATTAAGAATGGTTTTAAAGATCGACGGCGAGCCTTATGAATCACTGCAAATCTTTTCAACGTACTTTGCCGTTGCTTATGCGGTACCTGGATAAACTTTCCATTAAGTCACCCATTTTAAGAGTGATTTACAACCAACATATTTAACTGTGGAGTTCTTAGTTAAGAAGAGGCTCGTTGAAAATAACTGTACACATTTAGTGATATAAATAGTTGTGTGAGATCCTTTAAACCTCACTTATGACCAAAACTAAAGCGTTGTGATAAAATCATTCCTACTTGAACAACAAAACGTCCTCGTTGCACCTCACAAATTGACTGACTTACGCATCTTGACTATCACTGGATTCATAGTATCCTAACCGACTGGACGACTGCATAGGGATCTATCGTCTACCAATATATCTTGCAGACACAGGTTGGCTTTGATACTATTTATAACACGCTCCTTTCATCTCCTTCTAGGCAGTGGATAATTACTTGAGACGTCTTCAAGTATCAACTACTGTTACTGATCCCACAAATCAACACAAATATTTTCAACATATTTTATCCTCACTCACATGCTGTCTGAGAAACTTCCCAATAAGTCTCATCTTACAAGTGATCCACAACAAGCGTAAAGTGTGGAGTTTGAAACGGAAAAGAGAAACACATTTGATTATATAAATTATCCTATGAGACTCTTTGACCAACATTTAAATATACTCAAGGCGTTACAACTTTTTCTTTTGCAAATTTGGATTAATTAATTATTGGAAAAGGAATTCCTACAATATTTCAGAATCTTTAGCCTGGAGTTACTATCAATGTTCCCTAGGGCTTTTATTTTTCAAAGAAGCAGTTACGCAAATGAAAAGTGAGTGGCAGAAAAGTCAGAAAAGAGAAGTGTAACCAAACAGCATTAGATGATTGACTACATATAGTTAATGAAGCAGTGGTCAAAGCCCGCCCGTGCTGCCCGTCTAAGGTGGGCTGGGCAGGCTGCAGTGGTGGGGGACGCCCTGTCCCCCCCCCCCCCCCCCGCTCTCTCTCTCTCTCCCGTTTTCCTTCCGTGCGTGTGTCATCGTCGCACGGAAATTTATGAGAGAGATTCATCTCTCTCTATGCCTGTCAAAATGGTCAGATTTAGGGCTGTTTTTTTTAGAAAAATTAGGAAAGATAAAAAGGTAGAGTAGATTATGTAGATTAAAGTAAATTAAAGTAGGGTAAAATAGATTAAATTTTTTGATGTTATAAATTGAATTTGGTGAAAATAGTGAAAATGGATTAGATCGGAGCATGTTGAAGTAAGTTGAAATAAGTTAAGACTGATACTTTAAAATTGATCCACGAAAAAAACAGGGCCTTAAGGTCCAGTTATACTTGCAGGGTTAAGACTGGATTACAATCAAGTTTCAATCTAAGTTAAATTTTATATTTTTACATTGAATTTAAATAATATAAAGATTTGAATAAAATTTTATTAATCATAATGATAATTTTATACTATTGATAGAAGCATATAAAAAAAGTGAACTAGTTAAGCTATATTGACTCCAGTCAGACTCGACTCAGTATGCTTTCAAGTCGATTTGATAACATTATGATCTTATGTTTATACTCAAATTTTTTAAGACTGATTAAAATGGGATTCATATGCTAAGTATTCTGGTGTTGTTAATTTAAGGGTAAGTAATTTTTGTATGATTGAGATTAAATTTGTCCAAATCTAAATTAGATTAACAAAGAACACATAGAGACAGAAATTTCACCATACTTAAATTCTCAAATTATTATGAATACAAATTGTTTGAATTAAGTAATTCGTAATTGAATATGAGTCAGTTTTACAAGGCCTCGCATTATGTCATTATCTCGTTTCTCCTCTCTTTTAGATATTGATCGACTTGCAGGTAAGGCAGTAATATTCAAAATGATTATTCAATTTGAGTTTGAATGGATAAGAATCTTGTCTAGGTCAAATTTGACTTGGATCATTTTGGTTCATATTGGCTTCAAATTGGTTCCCATTTCATCTAAAAACTAATTATGCAAAGAAGATTAACTTTGTAGAAAAATTTAGGATGGAACGGTATTGATTCTATTTTTAAATCTCTCTTAAATTTATCAGTGTTAGATGTTAGATAGAGTATTGATTTACAATACTTGATTTAAAATTTGAATCTCAAGTCAATTTTACCAAATTTAGACAACATATAGAGGGAGAAAAGTCTTTTTGATCTTTGTAATTTGAAGTTTATTCTTTTCAATTCCTTAAAGTTCTTCCTACTAATTCCAATTTTCTGACACAACTTTCTCTATAACTACTTCAAGTTCTTTTCAATTTGTTTCCGCACCGTCCAACCTGTTCCAACTATGTTTAATCCCTTTTTAACTACTTCCAACTTTTCTCAACTCTTTTTTCAACTTTCTCGAGTTCCTCTCCTCGTCTACCCCCTACTGAAAAGAACATGTTTAGAGTAGACCATATAAGAACTAAATAGTCTATTGGTGCCAAGTTTGTCTATCAACTGGCCTCTTCAAATCTAGGGGGACAATTTCCTTGCCCTAATCAAACCGCTACTTGTTTATCGAATCTAGACTCGGTCAGAAACTAGTCCTAGTGATCAAAAATGAAAAAGGAAAAAAGTAAGGAGAAGAGCATAATTGACCCCCTCCACCCGTTTGTGCCAGCAGTCTGCAAAAATTAGGAGGTGGGGGGGCTCCCTTCGGCTAAAGGGTCACTCTCATGCAAAGTAGTTGGAATTGAACGAAGGATAACACAATTAGTACCATGCCAGTTCTTAGAGTACTAGAGAGTAGAGACTGGACTCTCTAGACGACATAGGGAAGCCTAAACCTGTGGCCCTACTTACTTTCCACACGTGCTGAGAGGGCAGCATCCCCCACTAGTGTTAGGGTTAGGTTGGGTTGGGTTGGGTTGGGCTACGTTGGGCATGCAAATGCAATTGGTCTCTTAATTAATTAACGTTATGAATGAGCTGAACAATCTCTAGATGGTCTTCCTTCCTTTCTTGAAGACCAGGCTCTTTCTCATTCATGAATGAATGAATGAATGAAAGCATGCCATCATAAGTCATAAAGGCAAGCCCGTACAACGTTCAAACTTACTAGCTAGTCACTACAACCTGCGCCAGTGCTCAGTTTATTGCATGCATGCATGCATGCCTTGATTTGATAACCATGCCTATTTCTCATTGATTATTTGTTCAATTCACGTACTAGATCGACTAGTCTATTCTGTGTTCGTATATGTGGTGAGTATCTAGGTCGTATATATATATATATATATATATATATATATATATATATATATATATATATATATACACACATATTTATGATAGAAACACATATATTTATGATAGGAACACATCGACATAAGCCCGTACTACGAGTTGCATGCCTTGATTTCCATGCCTTGTACGTTCTTACCTATTTTCCTAGTGTAATTTATAAACGCACATATGATGAATATATACATCTTGTTTGACAATCAGTTGTTTAGCAGTTTATATTAGCTATCAGTTAGTAGTTGTTTATATTAGCTGTTAGCTAACTAGTAGCTATTTGTATGAGTTGTTTGTGTTAGTTGATTATATTTGTTGTTTTGGAAAAATATTTGGTAAACTTAGTTGTTTATAGTGAGGGTTGTTTGATAAAATTACATTTATGCCCATGCCTTCATTTCATTGTTCATTTGAACACCATGATTTTTATTTGTTGTATATTTAATTTTTTTGCTTAATAATGAATAAAGAATTATGTGAGCACAATATGACACACATTTTTCTATATCATAGTCGCATTTATACTCACATTTAAATTCGATATTTATTACTAGGATGATATTATTTTTGTGCATCGTTTAATCAATTTCCTTTATAATAATTACTTAAATTTGTGATAACTATTATCTATTGCTTTTTTGTAAGACATCTATTATCTATTAATAGTAAAGTAAATGTTAATTCAAATTTTAATAAATATCATAATAACCTAATTGGATAACAAAAGCACATCATGAAACTTGGACAAAAATATCATCATATTTAGCCATCATGACTATCCAAATCTCTTGTCCACAAAAATAGAAAAAAGAAAATATACTCAGAAATCTCAAACATGAGTACCTAATATTTGAGATTACATGAGTACTTAATATTTGAAAATTAAACTTTTCCTTGTCGCCTTCAAACATGAAGGATCTCACATCAGGATTGTGAAATTTTTTTAGTTGTTGCAATATTGGCCAAATTAACTCACTGCTGAGTTAAGTGTTGGAGCGACCTCTCTTGAGTTGACAGTGGTAGAGCAGAGGGCAAAGAAGAGTTGAACGAATAGTATGTGGCTACGACATTAGAGGGCTACTGGGGCTCTTGGGGACATCAATTAATGTAATTTTAATAAATTTTTGGGTAATAAGGTCATTGAATCTATAAACTGAAACAGCTCAACCTAAAAAGCTAATTAGCTTTTTGCAAAATGGTTTTTTGTGTATACAAAGTCATTTTAAAAAGCCAATTATCAAACACTTCATTTGATTGATTAATCAGTCAAAACAGGGTTATACATCCAAAAAGCTATTTCGGATGAAAAAGGCATCCAAGAAGCAATCATCCAAGTAGGGTTGTATAAGTTTTCATGTTGCGTTCGTGTTTATGTTAGATTTAAATATGTCACAATAATTTCATACGCATACAATGTTTCTTAGCATCGATATCTCTGCTAATAGGGATTCTTGAAGAGCGAAGATTGTCTAGTTTAGATCTCACATTCTCATCAAACTCAACGAAAGTGAGACACACATTGAAAGTTGCTATAATTGTTGTTGTTGAATTTTTATGTGAATACAATCTATTTAGTAAACAAGGGGCCAACACTAATGAGTTGAAATAATTTGACATTTCTTTCTGTAAGTCTCGTCTCAAATTCAAATCATACGAATAAAGAACAGAAAAACTCGATTACCTTTTGCCTCTTTATATTAATAGCAACCCAACTTCTATTGAATAGAAGATTAAAAGCCAAAAGGAAAATAAATAGATAAAAAATGTTACTTAATTAAAATATGACATTATTTATGACTAGGTAACCTATTTTAATCTTGATGGTGATGGTTGTTAGTCCTCTCCTAAAAACAGGAAAATAAAATTAAAAAAAAAAAAGGAGTACATTAATCAAGGAAAGACTTATGAGGGATTAAGCCTACTAGCTATATAATAATGCCTAGGTTAGTAATTAATTGTTCACGTGCGAATTTTTGACTCTGATAATAAAGTGAGGGCTATATGTGACTGCATTATTATGTACGGACCTTAGATAGGAAGGCTATGACTTATATCAAGTATCCATGTAGTCTTTACAGCGAAATAACTATATGCTTTTATCTACTCTGAATGTGACAGAAAATGTCTCCTGATTAGCTTTTAGATTCGCGTTATGAGCGACATGAATGCATGGTTTTACGATACCAGCTAATGTTTTTATTCTATTAAGATCAGATTCGGAAAACTATGAAGAGAAATCAGGATTCTTGTCTGTATCTGACTAGATTAAATTCTTCCTACTTCATGTAGGTTTGCCCCCTTTTCCTATATAGATTTCCTTCTTTTTGGCCCCTCGTTATTAGGGTATGTAAAAAAATTCGAAATTGAAAATCAAATTAAAAAATTTAAAAAATTAAATTGAAAAATTGTTTAATTGAATAATTTTTCAAAAAAATCAGTTCGGTTAACCGAACCGAAAATTTTTTTCGATTTTTCGGTTACGGTTCGGACAATTTGAAAATTCGGTTAACCGCGAACCGGAAATAATATATTTTTTAAAAAAAATTATACATAAAAAATAAAAAATTTAGGTAAGAAAGTGCACTTTTTAATTATTTATAAATGGTAATCAAAGTTTAATTTTTATAAAAAAATTAAACATATAGAAATGAAAAATTTAGGTAAGAAAGTATACGTTTTTTAATTATTTGCAAACGGTTAACCGGTAACTAAACCCAAAAATCGGTTAACCGAACCGAAAAACCGATTAACAACTTTTTCGGTTCGGTTAAGGTTCGGGTTTTGGACGAACCGAAAAATTCGGTTAACTACGGTTTGGAATTTTTTTGAATCAAAAAAAACGGTTGACCAATTTTCAATCAACCAAAACTTCGATTAACCGGTTTTGCACACCCCTTCTCGTTGTGGTATCTTCTAAGGTCAGGAGGAGGCTTTAACTTCATCAAAACGAAGTGATAAGAATGCTACAGTTGATTATATTGATTGCTATTTATGCTCATGAGTTATGCCCCAGATGATGCAAACTAAGACATGGAACTTTGTTTTTGACACCATATCCTATGCCTTTAATTTGTTGAATGAACTTTTCTGTCTGTTCAAATATTTGCCATGAGTTCTTCCTCAATAACTTCGGATGCTCATGTACGTCCTCATCTTCTTCCTGTTTGCCAACAAAAAGAAGAGAAAAAGGAGAAGCCTGCACTGTGTTTGGTCTGTCTATAGAAAGAAACATTCATGAACAGCGAAGGTTTAGAGCGTGAGGTATAATTTGAATTTGAAAAATCGATTAAAATCTACGTTATTTAGGGTTTGTCCACTTCAACGTTTAAAAGTAATCATTAGCAGCTAGTAGCATTTGGGAGTACTCGGGAGAAAAGGGTCAGATTTTGATGGATCTTTTGACAGAAATTTGGACTAATTTTGACGGAGGGAAAAATGACCGTTGTGACGGAATTTGTGACGTAATTTATGAATGTTAAAAAATCGCTAGTCGAAATTGATTTTTCGATCGACCCATCAAAATTAGTGACAGAGTGATTTTGACAACCTGTGACAAACTATATTTTGACAGACTGACAGTCAGACGCGGTATACGTCAAAATCCTCACTTTTCCACCAAAATATCCGTCAAAATTTCTGACAGATTAACTTTCCATCAAAACAGCCCTTTCAAAATTACATCGAGATCCGCATAACTGACACCATCAAAACCTTTAATTTATGAGTTTAATTTTGCTAATTTCAATTCTAATGTTGTTTAATTTGTGAATTTGATTTCAATTTTAGGTCAAAGTATATAGATATTTTAAAAAGATAACACTTTAATTAACCTCAATAGTTCAATTTGTTGCTTAATCTTTTAATTTGAGGTTAATTTGCTTTTTTAGTTTTAATTTATGAGTTTAATTTGCCAATATTAATTCTAAAGTTGTTTAATTTGTAGGTTAATTTGAATTCTAGCTCAATAGTCATAAATATTTCAAAAAAATAGCTAAGAAATCATTATTTCCTTCCCGTTCTAAATCTAAAAATTTATCATTGAATGAAGAAGGTAGGAACGATGTCACTCAACCACATGCACCAACTTATTTCCAACCTTCCCAAATTCCTAACTTCGCCACTGGTTATACCAAATGATAATCACTATCCGTAAAACTTATTTTGACATAATTCAATGGTAAACACAAATCTGAATCATACAATTTGCCCATCATAGCCTAAGTTGCTTATATGCCAGTACGGCTGTCAGATACACTCAATTTCACCGTGTTTCAACGACTAGCAAACAAGGAAAAGCAAATCCACACTAGCACAACAGCTCAAACAATAAATACACAACAACTTATACCACAACATTTGCAGAAATAAATGTGGATAGTCATGCATTTGAGCTTTAACGCAGGCAATAAATTCTAAAGATGCTCCGACAGCACTGCCTCTGACTGCGAAAATTGCGAGAGACAAACAAATATAAGAATGGCTATTCTAATCACCAGTGTTCTGATTCTGAGGCAAAAACACGCATGAAGAAAGTGATGTCGAGAACCCCACGAAAGCAAAGCCCACATCGGGAGTTGTTGTAAAGTGAACTCGAGAATGAATATTGCAGAAATAG